>MDKH01231070.1:0-73590 GCA_005239495.1 Nicotiana undulata | reverse complement strand
AGAGTCATTCACGGGAACGGAGTCCCAACACACAAAACGACCGGCTGGGTCGTTACAAAAATGATGAATTAAATTCCAAAACCAAATTGATCAAACTTAAGAACTTTGAAATTCTAGAACTCACCTCAACGCGCCAAACCGACCTACACCACTCGGATTGACTTCAAATTTTGCAGATAAGTTATAAATGACACCACATAACTATTCCCGATCTCGGAATTTCATTCGGACCTCGGGAACATAAAATCATCTCTCAAGCCAAATTTTAAATTCTTTAGAAACCCCACAAGTTCATTAACTCCATTTTTCCTCATTTGGATCCGAAACCAACCAAATCAAGCTCGTTTTACACCAAATTCAACAGATAGGACAAATAACATATAACAAACCTGTTCCGGGCTCCGGAACTGCAATACGGGCCCGTTAACACGGTTTTCACATAATTATTCATTTTCAATAGCCTTTATTATTTTCAAAAAATAATTTTCTTTAAAAATTCATTTCTCGGGCTTGGGACCTCGGAATTCGATTCCGGGCATACGCCCAAGTCCCATATTTTCCTACGGACCCTCCGGGACCGTCATATCACGGGTCCGGATCCGTTTACCAAAAATGTTGACAACTTTATTCAATTACTCAATTCAAAATCCCATTTTTATCAAATTTTCACATAGAAGTTTCCAGGCTACCTGCCCGGGCTGCGCACACATATAGAGGTGAGATTAATGGAGGCTTTCTAGGCCTCGGAACACAGATTTAGCTGGAATTACTTAGGATGACCTTTTGGGTCATCACAAGTAATAAGCCTGAATCTAGTGTAGATCTAAGAAAATAGGAAGTTCCAGAGATTAGGGTTTCAGAGATATCGGGGAAGGTGATAAAAACCTGCTGTGAAGCTCAAGGACAATGGCGTTTAGAGCACCATTGAGTCAAAACCTATCGGAGACGACCGAAAATAGCCTTAGGCGGAGCTTCTAGTGGTAGTCTGGCATGGCTGGACCCATGAGTGTCTTAAGGATTGAGAAGATCGGAGAGATGAGGCTTCGTAGTGGCCGGTGGTCGAAGGTGGGTTCTCCAAATAAATGCACAGACCATGAAGGCGTCCTTTTGGGTTCCAGGGAAACCCAATCGACTTTGGACAAGGCTATTGCGCGGACAACACGTTAGCCTGGCTAGGTTTGACCATGATGCATGCAACATACAATAGATTAAGGTTTCTATTGGGGTTTTAGACTGGTATCCTTGAGTGGACAACTCAAGGGGGAAGGCACGGAACAGTCGACTGCACCGCTGATCGACTAGTTTTACCGCAAATACGCCTTTCCGAATTTAGGGGGTGATAATATTGGAATAGCGCAACCACTCATTGTAAGCGTTGCTATAGGATTTGTTTTGCACGAGTGGAATATGAATGCAGAGCATGATATGCGATAATAAGAATTAAAACAGATAGGCATGTATTTTCATGTTTGAGGAAAACGATAAAGAAAGGAAATACAACAGTTATAATGGAAAGCGGTTACAAAGAAAGCCCAAAGATATGTTAGTTACGTTCGGGTGAAGTAAATACTTGTACAAAGTAAATAGTTAACAGCATATAACGGGGAATTGGAAAAGGCGTAAGCATTTAAATGTAAATTAAAGGTCCAAATTCACAAAGCAAATTGTAATGGTATAAGCCTACGGAGATCCCCTAGTAGATTCGCCATGCTGTCGCGCCCCCTTTTTCTATCGCACGGGTCATGTACGGAGAGATCGGAGAGATAAGTCTTCAAGGCGGGTGGTGGTTGAAAGGAGGTGAGCCTGGAAGTGGCAGGAGATGAAGGCTGGAGGCCATCGGAGAACCAGAAGGTTCTAGAGAGAAGGGGGAGAGAAAGAGACCAGAAGAGAGAGAGAGTTAGTCTCAAAGAATGAGAGAGACGGGGGGGGGGGGAGGTAAAGGTTAATTAAGGTAAGAGGGAATCTGGGCCGTTGATCTTATTTGATTAACGGCTCAGATTTAATCAGGGGTTGGGCCCGAGTTATTATAAGGTTTGGGTTGGGTTAATTTTAGGATTGGGCTGGGGTGAATAATCTGAGGGGTTGGGGTTAATTGGGTTTAAAGACTAGGTTAAAATGTGGCTAGAATGATTGTAATTGTAATTGTAATTAAATAAGACCCAATTGGCCAATTTATGAAATAATTGGATTTTAATAAGTAAAAAGTGATTAGGAATGACATACTGAACTGGAAAATATTTTGAAATTATTTAGAGCACACTTTATGAATTATTTAAATATAAAATATTAAAATAAATGGAAAATAATTTAATAAAAATATGGAAAAATAGGAAAAAATACTCATTATTACAAAGAGTAATTTAGAAAGCTTATATGCAAGTTTGAGAATAATTTGAGGAAAAATTGGGTATCAACAGAGGTACGTTGTGTAGGTACAGAAATAATGCCTCAGCTTTTGTGCGACCCAAGTCAAAGTACAACAGTGCGCTCTAATAGAGAATACCAGGCCTCATACAGAGTAAACTTCTTGCTGAGGTAGTAAATTGCTTGCTCTTTCCTCCCTATTTTGTCATGTGCCCGAGAACGCAACCGAAAGCTCCATCTAACACGGCCAGTTAGAGTAATAGTGGTCTACCCGACTCTGGAGGTACCAAGACTGGTGGTGTTGAGATATACTCTTTGATCCTATCGAAGGCCTTTTGACAATCCTCAGTCCATTTGGTGGCAGCCTCCTTTCTTAGCATTTTGAAAATCGGTTCACAAATGACAGTGGACTGGGCTATGAACCGGCTGATATAATTGAGCCTTCCCAAAAAGCTCATAACATACTTCTTGTTCCTTGGTGGCGGCATTTCTAGGATGGCTTTGACCTTTGATGGGTCTAGCTCTATTCCTCGACGAATGACAATGAACCCTAGCAGCTTGCCAGCAGGAACCCCGAATGCACACTTTGCGAGGTTAAGCTTCAGATTGTATTTCCTTAACCTGTAGAAGAACTTTCTAAATCTTCCATGTGATCAGCAACTTTCTTTGATTTGGTGATGACGTCATCCACATATACCTCGATCTCCTTGTGAATCATATCATGGAATATAGTAGTCATGGCTCTCATGTAAGTGGCCCCTGCATTCTTCAGACAAAATAGAATCATCTTGTAACAATACACTCCCCACGGCGTGATGAATGCCGTTTTCTCAGCATCTTCCTCGTCCATCCAAATCAGATGGTAACTAACAAAACAATCTACAAATGACTGCAGTTCATGCTTGGCATAGTTATCAATTAGGATGTATATGTTTGGCAGGTGGAAGTCGTCTTTCGGACTGGCTCGGTTGAGATCTCAGTAGTCGATGCAGACTCTAACCTTCTCATCTTTCTTTGGTACAGGCACAATGTTAGCTAACCATGTAGGATATTCGACCACTCGGAGAACCCCGACGTTGATCTGTTTGGTGACCTCTTCTTTGATTTTCAAGCTCATGTCTGGCTTGAACTTTCTGAGCTTTTGCTTCACGGGTGGGCATGTTGTATTTGTTGGCATCTTGTGGGCCATAATAGATGTACTGAGGCCAGTCATGTCATCATATGACCAGGAGAATATGTCCTCATATTCCCTTAAGAATTCCATATATTCCTCCTTTTTTGACGACGACAGATGAATGTTGATGCGTGTTTCTTTGACGATCTGCGTTCCTCAGGTTGACGACCTCAATCTCGTCCAAGTTAGACTTAGGTATGTTCTCAAAGTGCTCGACCACTTTAATAATATCCTCAGGTATATCATCATCGTCTGACTCGGAATCCGTTTGTTGCGTTGCCTCGTTGCAGGTCACAGTCGTCGATTCATCAAGATAAGTAATAGTAATGCTGTGTAAAATAAAGTACTGGGGAGGAAAGTAGTAGCAAGTAAATATTAGATTTATAAAGAAACTGGAAATGCTTTGATAAATTGAATAATAGTTTAAACACGGGAGCTCTTTCTTGCAGAAATTAATATGCGAAAAGGAAGAAAATTCTTTAAATAAATAAACTGTAAATAATGCTTGTTTTGTTAGCCTTGCTACCCCGAGGCTCGACGGGCTTTGGTTGTCCTGACGGACCAATTGTTGAGATATGATCCCTCGCTCACGACTTGTATGGAAGGGCCTTCCTACCCCTCCTCTTCAAGAATGACACTGCAGTCCATGTCCTCATCATCCAAAAATAGATCCCTTATTACCGCTAGCGCCTCTTCTTCATCTGTACCATATGTGTTAGCTGGCTGGAAAGTGTGCTCTATATGGGGTATTGGATGCTCTAATGGGTAATAAGGGCCGCGCCATGGTGGCGACCAGTCCTTGAATTCCTTCCAAGTGTACTCGTACCCTAGATCGAAAGTGGTATCGTGCTTCTTGAGTGTTATTGGCTTTGTTATTCCTTGGAGATTCGTACCGAGCCCTTTACCCGGCTCGTACCCTTGCCAGTTCAATATGCTTTCGGTCTTACTGTCCCACCACTTGTCTTTGTCAGTGGCGTTAACACGTTCCACGTTGTGATAGATTTCTCCACCCAACATCCTCCTTCCATCGATGACCGAAAAAGTCTGGCGACCGTAGATATGGTTGCTACCGTCGCCATGAATGATTACCTCTTGGTGATTCCATTCAAACTTCACAGTTTTGTGTAGGGTTGATGCCACGGTCACAACAACGTGGATCCAAGGTCGTCCCAACAGTAAGTTGTAGGATGCAGGCACATCTATCACTTAGAAATCCACATCGAACCAAATTGGTCCCATCTGTAAGTACAAGGTGATTTCTCCCATGGTGGACCTCTGCGAACCATCGAAGGTTTTAGGTTGATCTCACCTTGCTTTATCTCATGTAGACTCTTGCCCAATCTTTTGAGTGTGACCAGTGGACAGATATTGAGACTGGAACCCCCATCAATTAGGATCCTTGTGATGAAATGATCTTCACATTGTACCGTGATGTGTAGTGCTCTGTTATGACTTAACCCCTCGGGCAATAGCTCATCTTCATGGAAAGTGATCTTATGGCTCTCCAGTATCTGGCCCACCATGTTTGCCATTTCCCCACTGGGGATATTATCTGGCACGTTTGCTTCACTCAGTACCCTTAGCAAAGCACTCTTGCGAGTTTCAGAGTTTTTTAACAGGGAGAGGATGGATATCTGAGATGGCGTTTTGTTCAACTGGTCGAGGATTGAGTATTCCTTGGCATGTATCTTTCTCCACTGATCGTCTAAACCTGTTTCAGTGATGGGGGAACGGTTGTTGGCCTGTTTGCTAGACTCGGCCAAATGTTCAGGGGTATAAACTCTGCCAGTTCTTGTCATACCTTGTGCAACGATGGCTTCTTCATACATGCCTTTATCGTTCCTCCTTTCTTCATCGGTATAGTACCACGGAATGGCGTTGGAGTAAAAGGGTGTTGTTGTTGACATTGCCATTGGAATAGGTGTGGTCATTCTTATTCCTGCCGGGGTATATGTTATAGATGGCCGGACTGCAACTTCGAGCAGTCGTACAAACTCGACTTCGATCGATCCTGGGGCATTTCCTTTTGCAGGCGGTCTCGATTCAAACTCAAGTGGAATAGACATGTTTATCTCAACTTCCTCAGACGACTGCATCTAGACCACGATCGGATTAAGAGTAATTTCAGGCTTCTTCGGATCACCCTCTGCAATTAGCCCAATTGATCCCTCGGGATCCCAATGATCTTCAACCTCAATCATGTGGACACCGCCTTTATGGTCAGGCAGTGAATTATTGCGAACATTAGGAGTAGGGTCCTTAGCTACAATGATCTTGTTATCTATGAGGGTCTGTATCTTGTCCTTCAAGGAACGACGTTCCTCGATGGTGTGTCCTTTCATGCTGGAGTGGTAAGCACATGCTTTGTTTGGGTTGACCCACTGACAAGGGTTCTCAGGGACGACAACGGGAATGGGTGTGACATAACCGACGGCTTTGAGTTTTTCGTATAATTGGTCAATGGGTTCAGCTATGGCAGTATACCGTTTTGGTGGACGACGGTCAAAGTTTGGACGAGATCTTGGGAAGTTTTGGCAATTAGGTGGCGATTGGTAGTGAGAAGGTTGGGAATTGTATTCATTATAGACGGGAGCTGGTTGGGAGTATCTGGGCGAGGTGGGCTGATATGTGGATGATGGAGTTTGGTAGGTGGGTGAGGGTGTTTCGTATTGAGGTGAGGGTGCTTGGTAGCTTGGAGCTGGCTGGTATGTGAAGGAAGGTGCGGGGTATACTTAGTATTTTGGAGGGGACTTGGCTTGCTGTGCCACCACCACGGATCCTACATCCCTTTTCTTGGACACACCACCGGATTGCAGAGCTTTATTGGTAGCCTGTAAGGCTTCAAAATTAGTAACCGTACCATTTTTGTTGCCTTCCTCGATTCGCTCACCCAACTTGATGATATCAGAATACTTGTGCCCCTCGACCATCATCAGTCGCTCATAATATTGTGGATCCTAAGCTCGTACAAAGAATTTCTTCATTTGTTCCTCTTCAAAGGCCGGTCTAACCTTGGCGGCTTTTGACCTCCAACAAGTAGCATACTCGCGAAAGGTCTCTGTTGGTTTCTTCTTTAAGTTCTGGATGTAGAATACATCCGGTGCATTCTCCATGTATAACTTGAATCTATCCATGAAGTCCGTAGCCATGCTTACCCAGTTGATCCATTTCTTTGGATCCTGGTTGATGTACCAGGATAGTGCATCAGCTTTCAAACTTCTCATGAAGAGTTTCATGCGGATCCTCTCATCTTTCCCCATGCCGACCAATTTGTCGCAGTAAGTTTTCAAATGGACTCTCGGGTCACCAGTACCATCAAACATCTCGAACTTAGGAGGTTTGTACCCCTCAGGTAGTTCAACATCGGGCGGTATGCAAAGATCCTCAAAGTTCAATCCCTCAACCCCTTTAACTCCTTCGACTCCCTGAACTCGGTTGGTCAATTTCTTGAGTTCCTCGGCCAGATTCCTGATAAGCTTATCCTTCTCGTCGGACTCGTGGGTATGCGGTGTGGAATGAGCTATGGTTTCCACATAAATGGGGTTGTCGTAAGCCTGGAGGTGGTCTCTCGTCTGATCTTGGAGATGAGAAGTGTTGTAGTGACACGTGTTGCGTTGTGCTGGATCCTTGGGGTGATTGGGTTGTTTGGGGATGTTTTGTGGTAAAGTGGGGTTCAGAGCATTTGGGAAGTGAACGTCTGGGACTTTGAGGGAGAATGATAAGTGGGCCAAGGTCTTGACTTGATCAAGTTCCTCTTGGAACTTTAGCAGCTACTTCTCTAGTGGAGACATACCCTCGTGCAGAACCTGAATACCCTGACCATCAGTGATCTCAACTTGTTCATCCCTGTTGTCTTTTCTAGTACCGCTTGCATCTGCCATCTTAGTTTTACCCTTGCTTTTTCCTTTGGGAGGACTGGGAGGAGGAGTAGGAGGAGGGGCCTTTGATCTTGTGCAATAAGCTGTTGATGCCAGAGTGCACGAACTAGCCTTTGGGGAAGGGGAATAACTAACAAAAAGGTAGTGAAGTTAGTGAAGATTATGAAGAATATTTCAAAAATGTAAAACACATCCTAAGTTGGGGAACCTCTTTATGCCCGAGGTAGGCCTAACGACAATTTAATTTGGAGAACTTAAAATGCTAAATGCCTCATTTTATTGATAATAAAATAGACAAATGCAACTTGACTCTAAGAATGCGAAAGTGTCCTTATTACATCAAAAGCAAAGTAAAGACAAATCCTATCTATTTGGTCCCAGAACGACCTTCCCCATACTCGGCACCTCTACTTGCCTTGATCAATATTTCCATCTCGCGGAGTCCCAGCAGCAAGTAGGTTTTGGCTAGAATTCCCGCTTCATCTCCCTCAGTCTTTTCACAAGTCTTGACCCTCTTAAGGAACTTTTCCTCCAAGTCAACTATGCTTCATTCCAAGTGTGCTAGCCTCTGAGTGGAAGTGATGGCCTGTCTTTCCATTCCTCGATCAGCTTCTTGTTGGCTATGTGGATTTTGTGATGATCTTCTTCATAGTCACGGAGCCTTTTGCGAAGCTGGTTGAGTTTAGTTGTCGCCTCGGCTTTCTCATCTATGAACCTATGTCCTCGAGCGAACCCTGGCTCAATACTTCCTCCCCAGTTATCTTCCAACCATCCCAGATAGTAAGGAGAGCAACCAGTGTGATACCTGTCAGGCTCGATAGTATCCTTCTCCAACCGGATCCTACAGTGCCACGATTGTTGAGCTTGACACTTGTGAGGGCTGTCATCATTTTGGAAGTCCGCCCTGAGATAACTCATTTTCTCGACCCTTGGGATTACTTGCTTCCTCCCTGCCTGCCTCATGACGCGAATCGGAAAGTAAGAGTATGTCCCTCTAAGACCAATCAATATCAGGAACGGAGTGTCTCTAGTCCGAATGATGAATTCGTCGGTCGGGAACCACTCGAACATCCATTGGATCTGATCCCCGGTCAGATTTTTCAATAACTCAACCCATCCATTGGCATTTTATGGTTGTCCAAACATGTCGGGGAGTTAGTTCATACGCTTTGGATGATGGAAAGCAATATGATCATCCCAAACCCTCCTATGTATATTTTGACGGTAGTGACCCCTTTGCTAATGCTCGGTGAGCCAAAGCTGGAGTAGAAGGTTGCAACCCTCAAATGTTTCGCTCCTCGTTGACAGTTCTCCAAAGCTCGGTATATCGGCAACGATCATAGGTACAATGCTGAAATCCTGTCCGTCGATCCCTTCCATCAAATTCTTGGTAACCATAGCCAATCTGGTGTGGATTCTCCCTTTTTTTGTCGGGAAGACCATCAATCCCAAAAAGAAGAATATGAAGACGAATACCCGGCGATGAATGTGTCCTAGAGAGGTGAGGGCGAACTCTTCCTGATATGTGCGGTAAGACTGACTACGGCCATACCTCTCGTACAAGTAGTCAAAGGGGATGTACGAGTCTTCCAAGCAGAGTAAATCTGGATTCGTCTTTAGTCCCATCATCTTGAGAAAACCCCGGCCTATTCGATTTTCAGGCATCAACAACCCTAGAGACTCGCAAGGCAAACAAACTAAACCCCTATCTCCTCTAGCAGCGGTGTCATTTCATTGTTCCCAAATCGAAAAACCGACCGATCACAGTCCCAAAATAAGGTGGCAGCCTCTATCACCATGTTATTAGGCTGAATGTCCAAGAGAGAGGGCAAGTTGCCCAAGTGTTTTTTGACTCTTGTTTTGTTGCTTGAGTGCAAGTCTTCCCACCAATTCAGATATTTTGGGTGGATGTTGGTGACCATGCCGAATCTGGGGACCTCGTGCCTCATCTCTGCAAAGTAAACAGGTTAGGCCCTTACCCCCACCGGACTCGACTATTTAACATCAATAATTAGAATGAGAAATTAAATTCTCCAAATAAATTCACAGAACGTGAATGCGTCCTTTTGGGTTCCAGGGAAACCCAATGGACTTTGGACAAGGCTATATTGACGGCTATTGTGCGGACAACACATTAGCCTAGCTAGGTTTTACCATGATGCCTGCAACATACAATAGAGTAAGGTTTCTATTGGGATTTTAAACTGGTACCCTTGAGAGGACAACTCAAGGGGGAAGGCACGGAACTGTCGACTGCACGCTGATCGACTAGTTTTACCGCAAATACGCCTTTCTGAATTTAGGGGGTGATAGTATTGGAATAGCAAAACCACTCATTGTAAGCGTTGCTATAGGATTTCTTTTGGCACGAGTGGAATATAAATGTGGAGCATGATACGCAATAAACGGCATTTAAACAAATAGTCATGTATTTTCACGTTGAGGAAAGCGGTAAAGAAAGAAAAAACAGCAATTATAATGAAAGCGGTTACAAAGAAAACATGAAGATATGTCACTTACGTTCAGATGAAATAAATACTTGTAAAAAGTAAACAGTTAACACCATATAGTGGGGAATAGGAAAAGGTGTGACCATTTAAATGAAAATTAAAGGTCCAAATGCACAAAACAGATTGTAATGGTATAAGCCTAGGGAAAGTCCCCAGCAGAGTCGCCATGCTGTCGCGCCCCCTTTTTTTATCACGCGGTTTAGGTACGGAGAGATCAGGTTTATGACATTTTGGACAACTCCTTAAAAGAAAAAGTTTAAGGAAGAGTCGCCACCTAACGATTTTTATGGTGCGTTAGGGCACCTACAGTTGATAACTCATGAACTAGTTTGCGTTACCAGAGATTGGGTAAGGGCTTGAAATTATCCCAAGGGGAAGGTGTTAGGCACCCCTCAAGATCCACAACTGTGGGTCCCAGCCAATAAGTTATGTGAATTTGGATGGTGAACAAGTAGCAAGTAAGGTTCATATAAGATGGGATTTCAAACAAGCATAAAAATCTTAAAAGGTTTTGGAGAAAAGCATAAAAAACATTTGAAAAGAAACTGTCCTACGTTTAAAGTAATACAGATCACATCAATGCAATACCCGGTATGTCACACCTCGAAGAGGAGGCTACACGTGGTATTAGCGCACCGATCATCATATCCATATTCTACCCTTCTCACCCCGTAAAGGTTATTTAAAATGCGTGTGTTTGTTGCGAATGCTTATTGCATGCCATTACCCGTCCCATTCTATAAGTCCTAGAGGGTATTTAGGACTACTAATCGTACAAGGTGAGTACTAGGCTGAACTCTTAGGTTTAAAAGGATAAAATTCTAGTCGACATATAAAACAAGTAGGACCTCACATATAAACGGACACATAGGGGGCAAATAAAGGCTCATAAATCCCTCCACAGATAAACATACAATTGGCACGTCTCAAACACACTTAGAGTCTCAGAGATGGAGTTTAAAAAAAAGATCTTGGGTAAAACAGCGAGTTGCAGGAGGAGTCTTATTTGGAAAACTTAATGATGGAGTAATAGTTGATTTTTTAGAAAATGCACGTTGTTTAGGGGGAGTGGTAAAATTCAGAAGTCCAATTATTTAAAGCTTTCACGAAACATAGTCGAAAATTGTTGAGGCCTGGTTTTGAAGTAAAAGTAGTGATGAGTGACCCAAAATACAGTAGCTTAACATATATGGTAGTTAAAGATAATTGCAGTAAAGAAATAATAAGTGATACCAAAATACAGTAGCTTTAGATATTCAGAGCAAGGATTCAAAATGGCACGATTTTGAGTGGAGTGAAGTATCTTTGAAAACCCAGTAGTTTAAAGCATAACAGTGCAAAAATCAGAAAGTCCTAAGTGAAGAAAATGCATAATTTCCAGACTGTTTTAAAATAGAGCCAGAGTTTTAGTAAAACAAAGTGAACCTCGGGGAGGTAAAACAAGAATGAGAGTAACAGGGTTCAAAAGGTTAAAGGGGTTGATTATCCTTAAACATAATTAGTTTAATGTATCGCATTCGGCCTAAAGTTGCCTATGCGTCGTATACATTGCCTAACTATCTCAAAAGGTGAGCATGCATATCTAGATTATGATTTTAAAGCATATATTTGCAGAAAATGTTTCAAGTGGGTTAACCGTATTTTTATTAGATTAAACATGCTAATTGGGCGTTTTAGCGATTCAAACAAGTATAAGATCCTAAACAACAGGATATCTAATGCATAAAGAAGTTCCTAACACATGGTTTCTAAGATGGAAATGCAGTAATGACCTTATGACAGTTTATTAAGCTTGTTATTAACTGATCAGGATTATGGAATAGGGATGATAACATGCTGAAAGTGAAAGACCTAAGACAGAATTTCTACCATGTGAGATGCATGTCCTATATAAGTTATCTAATGCACAAATAAAGTCTTATAGGCATGTTTTCTACCCATCACCTAAGCTAAGCATGCATAACCCCTCACACGTTCACTATCCAGCCCCAATATTCGTTTACAAGTTATTACAAACCTGAGTGATAAATTACATTAATAAAAAAAATAAAATAAGAAGTTATTATATAAGGAGCCTTCAACCAGGCCCAATCTCCCAGCCTCACTCCTTTCGAGTTTCACAGCCTTAATGGCCTGGGTGCGGCAAAGCTTCCAAAGGACCCAATGGATCCCTCGAAAATACCAGCCCTAGGAAAATTGCCAAGATGTTAACAAGTGCAATGTGGAATTACCAGCCTTATGTGTCAAAGTTCCATGAGTACTCAGGGGTACTCAAGGCAATGCTCACACGAAGGGGGTAGGACCTAAATTTCTAGGAGTAGTTTAAGTGTAGGGAAGAGAGGAAAGTTCCTAGTTTAAGAAACGAGTTTTCAAAACTGGAGAATTAGTTTTTTAAAGATTAACTTAAAATAAACAGAAACATTAATCAACAGTTCAACAATACAGGATTGCACACAAGGATAATGGGACAAAAAGGAAAATAGATCACATAATAACACCAAGAGATACAGAGACTTGTGAGAAATCCTTAAGCATTAATACACATATTCAAAGAGATTCAGGGGACTAAGAAAAGGCCAAGCTTAGACAGTAATGGGAGACAGTAAAATAAGATCATTGTGATAAATGAAATTAAGAGCAAGTAATAGTCATGCAAGTCAAATATTGACAGATGAAAAGTTCAGGGAACCGGGGATATGAAGGTTCACACATGATACTGAACAAGAATAGAAATGGCCTAACAGATGTATATAAGATTAGGTAAAGCTTATAACAAATACTAGCTTAATCATAAACATGCAAAGAGTTGTGCATGGCAAATATCATCAGGCAAAACAGGGCATCCATTGCATGTAGAACAGTAGAAGCATAGGTAGAAAACAACTAGGAATACAACATACTGAAATAGTAATAGCCACATTGGTTTGTAACCTTGGATATGAATCAGGACATACTAGTAACAAGAGAGAGCAGCAGAATGAAAGAGCCAAGTATGAGCACAATATTGGCCTAGGCTTATAGCCGGCCAATAGAAAACAATAGCAGAGTAAAGAAAAGAGGAGAGAAAAGCACAAGAGAGAGCTTAGAGTAGTACTGATAAGAGAGAAGAACACAAGTTTGTGTGTGTGTGTGTGTGATATGTCATATATCAGTGTTTTCAATGTCCCTTATGCAAAAGAGAATGGGGGTATTTATAGTACTGAAAACGAGTAAACAAGTAAAGTAAGGAGTACAAGTATGGAAAGCATGTTCAATTAGTATCAATTAAGGACATGAACTTTTTTAATTAGGGAGTCAAGTTCAAACGGTGCAATCACAGCTAAATAAGGAAAAGGAATCAGTTTACTGACTGATTTTACTATAACAGGGGCAGTAAAATCACATGTAACATAATAAAGGCCAAATACAGAGTGTTTAAATAACAAGGTAGAGGCGGCACATAAATAAGATAAAAATCAGTTTAGTTTTTTGAACAATCACTCAAAGAAACACGGAGGAGACTGAAAATCTCACGAAATCAGTGCTAATTAGGGAAAACATTCTCATAAATAAGGAAATAATTTGAAAAATTAGTGGGAGACACACACAAGAGCATGTATTTAACGAGGATGTCACAACTATACATAGAGTCAATGGAGCATCAACAGTCAGTCTTGATGATCAACCAAATAGCACAAGAATCAGAAAACCCTAAGCAAAGAATCACAGAATAATAGAGGGTTAAGACCCCTAAAAATGAGAATCACAGAGACTAACATAAATAGCTTCACAAGAAACAAACACGCATAGTCAAACAGGCTAGGAAAAATTAGGGCTTTTCAGCCTAATAACTTAGATAGCAAGAAAACATAAGAGAGGTGTTCAAAACACAGTAGAAGTTACAAAAACGAGAAGTAAAAAATCATTTTGAACCGAGTTTGTGAAACCTTAGTTTCCAAAGGGACAAAATGTTTAAAACTTGAAGAATCGTGAAGATCGAGTTGAGAATAGTACAAAATATAAAAGAACGAGTTGAAATTGTTTAAAACAGAGATTTAAGAGATTTAGGTCGAGATTAGGGATTCATAAGAAACCATGGAAAAGTAGAAGAACCTGGCTGTGAAACTCAGGAATAATGGTGGCTATGGCACCATTGAGTTGAAACCAACTGGAGAAAGGCCGGTAACAACCCAGGCAGGAACTCTCAGTGGCTGTCTGGCATGGTGAAGACCCATGGGGGTCTCAGGGACGAAGAGAACTAGTGAGATGAGGCGTCACGACGAGTGATAGTCGAAAGGGGAGAAACTAGAGGTGGCCGGAGGGAGGATGAGGGCCATCAGAGAAGGTAACGAACCCAGAAGGTTCTGGAGAGAAGGAAGAGAGGAAGGGACGAGGTGAGAGAGAGAGAGAGAGAGTGGGACGGTCTCGAAAATGAGGGGTCTGGGGGGGGGGGGGGTTGTTAGGGGTCTGATGGGTTTAATAATTGGATCTAAATGTGGCTATATTTAAAATAAATAAGGCTAGATGTTAAATACCCAATAGAAATAGGTAATTAATTAATTAAAACATCTGATAATTGTAAAAATATGAAATTAAGTTTAAATAGGTAAAATTACAATAAATAACTAATATTAAGTGTAAAATACATATATGTTTAATTTAAATAGTACCAAATGTCTAATTAGGCCGTAATTGCAAAATTATTGTAATTGCGATTAAATAAGACCCAATTGGCAAATTTGTGAAATAATTGGATTTTAATAAATAGAAAATGATTATAAATAACATACTGAGCTAGGAAATATTTTGAAATTATTTAGAGCATAATTTATGAATTATTAAAATATGAAATATTAAATAAATAGGGAACTAATTTAAATAAAAATATGAAAAATAGGAAAAATACTCATTATTGCAAAGGGTAATTTTGAAAGCTTATATGCAAGTTTGATGGCTGAACCAGCATCCAAAATCAAAAGAGGGATTCGGGAAGCACAAAAGAGGGCGGAGGCAAGCGCTAGAGCCTGACACGCCGGGGAGAACTTAAACAACAAAGGCCGGCAGTTTTTATTGAACACACCCATGCCCCGACACCGCCAACACAGAGACATCTAGTGGAGGTACCAGAACATCTATTAGCTCCAAAAGACCCCAAAGGATCCCTGAGGTGCAGTAGCGTACGCCACACTCTTTTCCTTTGATAGGGTTTTTCCCCAAAAGGGGGTTTTACCGACAAGGTTTTTAACGAGGAAACACATAAAGCACTACCCGAAAGGAGGTCTACCAAGTGTTCGAGGCTACACTCAGGTCAGCCTCGAATACTAGGGGGACATTTCCCCGAGGAGATCACCTTTTGAACAAGAGCAAGCCAAAGAGGATCAAGGTCGAATGAACTATGCCCATAGGGAAGGGCCGAATCCTCAACGAACAAAACATGTTCGCTCATGCCAAATAATCAAAAGAGCATTTTTTCGAACGTTTTTCTAACCTTGGAAATAATTATAACTTGCAATAGTCAGGACCCGAGGCCATAAGGCCCCGAGAGGATAACCTCAGGAATGTTTGAAAACTGTAAGACCTACGGGCATGAACAAAATATACTGTAAACTGTAAGTCCTACGGGCATGATCAAAATATACTAAAAACTGTAAGTCCTACGGGCATGATTAAAATATGTTGAAAACTATAAGTCCTACGGGCATGATCAGGATCGTAAAGTCCCAAGTGGGTGTACCTAGATAACAAGAAATGGTCCCGACATCAAATCCAAGGCTATATATTCGAACTTATAAGACCTCTAAAAAGGCATACCCTCGATTATAGATGCCGAGGATACGATACCAGGGACTAAGGGCTATGACCGAACAAAGCGACTCTGGTCGATAGGCTCTGACCCAATAACAACAAACAATTCGGTAATGCCCGACTATCACCTTAAAATCAAATCCTTCGAAATTATATCATAAAGAACCTGTTAAAATTATGCTACATGTAGTGTACACAAGAGTTTCAAACATTTTCATGTCGGCTCGTATAAAAGAGTTTCGAACATTTTCATGTCGGCTCCTATAAAAGAGTTTCGCACATTTTCATGTCGGCTCGTACAAAAGAGCTTCGAACATTTTCATGTCGGCTCATAAGAAACAATTTTCTTCGTTCATCATAATGATTCATAATCGAGGTCTTTCTGGGCCGTCGAAGAGTCGGATGAATGCGAGAGAACTTCAAACAAATCTTTAAATGATGAAGGATATAACCAAACGAAAGTCGCCTAAGAGCTTCGGAGTTGGCGCGAAAGGCCTACAAGCTAATCCTAAAACCTAAAGGGTCGATTCCCTCAAAGCCGTAACCCGGATCGGGGGCTGTGCCCGGAATGGTTAGTTAAAAGTCGCGTAAGTGACCTTAAGCCAACGCAAAAAGGCCTATGGGCCAACCCAAAACCTGAAGGGTCGATGGATTCGAGTCGTAATTCGGCTTGGGGACTAAGCCCATAATGGTTAATTAAAAGTCGCGTAAGTGCCCTTAAGACAACGCAAAAAGGCGTACGGGCTAACCCAAAAATATGAGGGACCGATGAACTCAAGTCCTAACCCGACTCGGGGACTGAGCCCGGAATGGGTAATTAAAAGTCGCATAGGTGCCTTAGAGCCAGTGCAAGAAAAAGCCTCAAAGCTAACTCAAAATCTAAGGGTCAAGGAGCTCAATTAGTGGCTCGACCCAAGGATCATGCCCACACAAGAGCTTACAGACAAACAGGAAGGCCAACACCATAAAACCCATGGGCCAATTAAAAAGCCACGTCGGGCTAACCAAAGTTCGGCTAGGGATCTGAAGGGTCAAACCCCCTGGCCGCAGCAACCGGGTCAACATTGTAATTCGGGGAGAGGGGCAAAGCAAAATCAAAGGAAGACAGAAAGAGAAAGACTTATCACATACACCAGAAAATTAATAAAATTTATTCACAAGATTCATGTCCTAAACGCGCACAGGGAAGAAACAGACATAACCCTGCTCCTCCACCTGAGCTATGCCTTAGGACGGTTTCCTAGGGGGTTGTGCCCCCAGCAATCCCGGAGTCTCCAACGACTTCATCCCCTTCAGGGACTTCGCCTCCGTCACTACCATCCTCCGATCCATCACTCGATCCATCCTCAAAAGTGATTAAGACATCAGTCTCTTTCTCCAAAATCTTGACTTTCTCAAACATCCTCCAGGACTTGCCTTTAGGATATTAGACGAGCATCATCTACCGCTAGGCCTAGCCGTAAATTGGCCCTTTCAAACACCTCCTTGGCATGAGCGTTCTCCACATCGGCATCTTCTTTATACAAAGAAATGAGTTCCCCGGTCTCAGCTCTGGCTACGGATAATGCAATAGCCGATTCAGCAAGACGATCCTTATATCCATCACACTCTTTTCGGGCATCATGATGTTGATGCTCAAGAAAAGTCACCCTTTCTTCAAGGGTACTCCTCTCGGCAGTTACCTCATTCACATGCCTCTGGAGCCCGATAATTTCAGCGTCGAGGGCTCAGATTACTTCTCTCAACAAAGCCTCATTTTTCTCAAACTTCAAGGAAACTGCCCAAGGTGAGTCATGAGGCCAAAGTAAGACAGACATCCATAAACAAGATGGAACTACGATACCTGATCGGCAAGGAAAGCCATCTCCCTGGTCTCCACCTCCAAACGAGACCTAAGATCACCGAGTTTTCTTTCTTTCTCATCAAGGCAGCCTCTGAGCTCTTTGATCTCCGAAGTGATCTTCCCACATTTAGTCTCGTAAAAAGATAAATCAGCTTGGAATCTAGCGAAGGTTTGGTCGTAAAATACCTTGGCTTGACAGAGGAACATGGCAAGATAAGAAATATAAAAGCCAAAATCACTAGCAAAATTTGCGAGGACATACCTGTTTTCAAAGCCTGTTGAGCACACTAAAAAAAGGTAACTCGCCAGATACCGGTCTCCCTACAGCCTCGGCATATAGCCTTGGATCCATGCCCCGTCTGGATGTTTCCGCGCCAGGGGACTCCTCGTGCGGGACTCTACATGATTGTTCCATAGGGAAGGCCGGTTTTGGAGGGGAGTCGTCCACGTCTATTATCCCGGGTAAAGAAATAGGGGCCTTACCTCGCCCTTGATGAATGGCGGGATAGGACACCTCCGGCCTTGCAATCAAATGTGCATCAACTCGCGGGGAGTCCCGATAAGTTCCCGGATCAGCAACATTAACTTTATCTCAACTACCAGGCTCCTCAGCCTCGAATTGAATAACTACCACATCAGAAATAGGCATGAGCACCTCTGGCACGACACCCGCGGGCTTGACAAAACATGATGCGGCCGAGTTCTCTTCTCTCACAGGCATCGTTTGGGAATCTGCCCTCTCCCCACTAGCGACTCGGGGACACCTACAAGCCTCGGAAGTCGAAATCATCAAAGGATCATCTACTTTGTTACTCTTTGATTTCGAAGATCCGGTCGAAATACTATCCTTTCTTTTTCCTCTTCTGACAACCTCCGGGATGCCCACCTCTCTGAGGGGCGTCTCCCTCATCACAGAATTGTCCCCCAAACCTGTGCGAATATAAAAGCATAAGTCACCGATCACGAAAATTCTATTAGCGATACCCTCCCCGAAGGGACGCACTTACGACGAAAAAAGCTTACCATGATTTTTTTTCCTCCTATCGGACTGCTGACAAATTGCGCCACAGGCGCTTAACATAGGGACAAAACGATTTTAGTTGACGTATCCAGTCTGAGAGGCTTTTGACTGAGCTAGGGTATGTAGCTATGGCTGCGACAACAATAGAAAACGTTATGTAAATAGTTAAGCCACAAGAAAAATAATGGCGTCTGAAGATTATATACACTTATGCTTCATCTTCCACTTCTCAGGAAACGTCATCCTTTCCTTTGGAATCAAATCCCCAGTCTTGATTCGGATGAAGCGGCTCATCCATCCTCTGTCCATGACCTCATTAGTACATGCAAAAAAGGCCTTCGAGGCCCGACGATGGAGCTTGATCCGACCGCTTCGATAAAGTCGGGGGCTGTATATCCTAATAAAATGGTCAATGGTAAATGGCATTCCCCCAACCATATTGACAAGATACCTGGTCATATAAACAACGTGCCAGAATGAGGGATGTATCTGACCAAGGGTCACCTGGTATCGCTCATAGAAATCAAAGATGACGGGGTCTATTTGGGGCAAAGAGCGTCCCACAGGCCCAAGGGTAAATGGATAAGTGTATACGCTGAGAAATCCAGCCTTGTATGTAGTAATGTCTTCCTCACGGGAAGGGATCTTCACCAGCGCCGAACTACTCCATCGACAGTCCGCTTTTACTTTCCTAGTATTAGAAATCAAGCTGATATACCGGGACACGGGCTTACACTGCCCCGGCCTCGAAGGCGGTCTATCAATCTTGAAGTCAGAGCTTATCACACAGGCACCGGGGATGCAGTCCTCGAGGCGAGGGGACTCCATTTTTTCCTCATTTGGTTGTCGATAAGGGGAGGAAGGTTCGTCGATGCGAGGAACACGGGAGGAGCTCTATGCCATTCTTTTCCTCGGGATCAATAGAGAAGGAAGTATGTGAGTACGGAGAGGTGGATCCGTAACAGTGAATATTTTTAGGGGTTTGAGGACTCTGCGAAAGGAAAAGAGAAGAAGAGGGAGTATTTATAGAGAAACCTCCGCACATGGGAAATTAAGTTAAAGGGGATGTGAACGCCGTAATCGATGTAGGAACTCTGTAAAGGCTGTACAGACGTGGTATCTCTCTCTCTCCACTTCGACAGTCACCTCGTGCGACGCAAGTGAGTCAATAATAATGACCTCAAAACGTATCTTGTCTCTATGTTCCAAGAAACGCGGGGACTATCTGTGTACGGCTAAAATTAGGGTGACCACTTTTATGAGTATTATGATATCTTATGGTTGCTCTCATGACCCAAGATCAAATATCGATTGCCTCCGACCCAAATGGATACGGGTCCGGGGTCAACATGAGAAACGACACAGAGATCGAGGTGGACATCTCTGTAATGAAGTACGATTCCATACCTAGGCATTGATTAGATAAATCAATCAAGATCCCCACAATAAATGCTAATGTACTATATGAGGATCCTCTCCACTATATAAAGGGGACCCTTGTCACTTTGTAAGAAAAAACAATACATTGAAGTCAAGGCACAAGAACATTCTCTGCTTTAATACCAAACATCCTTTATTCCTCTTTATTAGCTTATTTACTTGTATTTATTGCTTTTTTCACATGTTCTTCATTTATTGCCCATCATTGATCATAAATAGCACATCTCAAGGTCCGCAATCTCATTATAGCTCCATCGACCGTTCGACTTAGGCCCGAGCCTCGGTCTCAAGGACCACCGAGCTCGACATCGAGCTTAAACTGAAGGCATTCTGGGTTGCTTTCCTTTAGATTTTTGATCATTTTTTCACTGTTTCACCCAAATACATCTAGCTATAATCTTTCAATAACCGGTATTAAGATAAATCACATATTTCTAAAACCACATAACTAAATATAACTGTAGTTACCATTTTCACGGTAAACATCGAGATCAGAGTGTAGAGGTACCTTTGAGTATACTCCCCGCAGAGTCATTTCTTTTCTTAAGGATCAACGGATGGTTGAGAAAGGGTGTGATGCGTATTTGGCTTATATGAGAGATGTTAGTGTTGATACCCCTACAGTTGAGTCAGTTCTAGTTGTGAGGGACTTTCCTGATGTATTTCCAGCTGATCTTCCGGGTATGCCGCCCGACAGAGATATTGATTTCGGCATTGATTTGTTGTCGGGCACTCATCTCATTTCTATTCCTCCCTATCGTATGGCTCCTCCTGGGTTAAAGGAGTTAAAGGAGCTGTTGCAGGAGTTGCTTGATAAGGGTTTCATCAGGCCCAGTGTATCACCTTGGGGTGCTCTAGTATTATTTGTGAAGAAAAATGATGGTTCTATGAGTATGTGTATTGATTATCGGCAGCTGAACATGGTTACAGTGAAGAACAGGTATCCAATGCCTCACATTAATGATTTATTTGACCAGTTACAGGGTACCAGGGTGTTTTCCAAGATTGACTTGCGTTCTGGCTATCATCAGTTGAAGATTCGGGAGTCGGATATCCCGAAGACTGCCTTCAGGACCAGACATGGTCACTATGAGTTTCTTGTCATGTCATTTGGGCTGACCAATGCCCCAACAACCTTTATGAATTTTATGCACAGTGTCTTCCGGCCTTATCTTGATTTCCTCGTCATTGTGTTCATTGATGACATCTTGGTGTATTCTCGGTCCCGAGTGGATCATGAGCAGCATTTGAGAATTGTGCTTCAGACTTTGAGGGAGAAGAAATTGTATGCTAAATTTTCTAAGTGTGAATTTTAGCTTGATTCTGTGGATTTATTAGGCCATGTGGTGTCTTGTGATGGGATAAAGATAGACCCGAAGAAGGTGGAGGCGATGCATAGTTGGCCTATACCGTCATCAGCTATGGAGATCCGCAGATCCTTGGTTTGGTACGGTACTTCGCCGTTTTGTGGAGGGATTTTCATCCATTGCAGCACCTATGACCAGACTAACCGATAAGGGTGCTCCGTTCAGGTGGACTGGGGAGTGTGAGGAGAGCTTTCAGAAGCTCAAGACAGCCTCTATTATAGCTCCAATGTGGGTTTTGCCTACAGGTTCAGGGTCCTATACAGTCTATTGTGATGCTTCGAGGATTGGCCTTGGAGCAGTATTGATGCAGGATGGTAGGGTGATTCCCTACGCGTCCAGGCAGTTAAAGGTACATGAGAATAACTATCCAGTTCATGATCTTGAGTTGGCAGCAATTGTTCATGCCTTGAAGATATGGCGTCATTATTTATACGGTGTTCCCTGTGAGATTTTCACGGATCACCAAAGTTTGCAGCATTTGTTCAAGAAAAAGGACCTTAATTTGCGCTAGCGGAGGTGGTTGGAGTTATTAAAGGACTATGACATCACTATATTATACCACCCGGGGATGGCCAACATGGTGTCGACGCCTTGAGTCGCCAGACGGAGAGTTTGGGGAGTTTGGCATATCTTCCGGCAGTCGAGAGGCCTTTAGCCTTGGATGGTCAGTCCTTAGCCAGTCAGTATGTGAGATTGAATCTTTCAGAGCCTTGTTGAGTTTTAGCTTGTGTGGTTGCCCGATCTTCTCTTTATGACCGCATCAGAGAGCGCCAGTATGATGATCCTCACCTTCTGGTTCTTCACGACATGGTTCATCGAGGTGATGTTAGAGATGTGACTATAGGAGATGATGGTGTGATGAGGATGCCGGGTCAGATCTGTGTGCCCAATTTGGATGGACTTCAGGAGTTGATCCTTGAGGAGTCCCATAGCTCACGATACTCTATTCATTTGGGTACCGCGAAGATGTACCAGGACCTGAGATAACACTACTGGTGGAGGAGAATGAAAAAGGATATAATGGAGTTTGTGGCCAAGTGTCTCAACTTTTAGCAAGTCAAATATGAGCACTAGAGACCAGGAGGGTTGCTTCAACAGATTAAGCTTCTAGAGTGGAAGTGGGAGCGCATCACCGTGGACGTTGTGGTTGGACTTCCTCGGATTTGAGAAAGTTTGATGCTATTTGGCTGATCGTGGATCGGCTGAACAAGTCATCCCATTTTATTCTACTGTTGACTACATATTCCTCAGAGTGGTTGGATGAGATTTATATCAGGGAGATTGTCCGACTCCACGGTATCCCAGTATCTATCATTTCAGATAGAGGTACACAGTTCACTTCACGGTTCTTGAGAGCCGTTCAGCAAGAGCTAGGCACCAGGGTAGAGTTGAGTACAACCTTTCACCCTCAGACAGACGGGCAGTTCGAGCGCATGATTCAGATTCTTGAGGATATGCTCCGTTCCTGTGTGATAGATTTTGGAGGGTCATGGGACCAATACTTTCCACTTGTAGAGTTTTCTTATAATAACAGCTACCAGTCCAACATTTAGATGGCACCGTATGAGGCTTTATATGGTAGACGGTGTCGGTCTCGAGTGGGATTGTTTGAGCCGGTCGAGGCCTGATTGTTGGGTACAAATTTGGTCCAGGATGCTCTGGACAAGGTGAAGGTGGTTCAGGAGAGACTTTGCACAGCTCAGTCCAGGCAGAAGAGTTATGTGGACCGAAAGGTTTGTGATTTGGCATATATGGCCGGTGATCGGGTATTGCTTTGGGTATCGCCTATGAAGGGCATCATGAGGTTTGGGAAGAAGGGTAATCTGATTCCGAGATTCATTGGTCCTTTTGAGATATTGCAGCGTGTTGGGGAGGTTGCTTATGAGCTTGCCTTTCCTCCAAACCTAGCAGGAGTTCATCTGGTATTCCACGTCTCTATGCTCCGGAAGTATCACGGTGACCCACCCCATGTTTTGGATTTAAGTTTAGTCCAGTTGGACAAGGACTTATCATATGTTGAAGAGCCAGTGTCTATATTGGACAAACAAATCAGGAAGCTCAGGTCAAAGGATATTGCATCAGTTAAGGTACTTGGGAGACCGAGCGGGATGTGAGCAACCAATACCCCACCTTTTCACAGCTTCAGGTATGCCTTCATACTCGTTCGAGGACGAACGATTTCCTTAAGAGAGGAGAATGTAATGACCCGGTCAGTCGTTTTGAGAGTTAGTGCCTCGATCCCCCAATAAATGTTTTCCCCACATTTGTATCTGCTTATGAGACTTGTCGGAATGATTAGTTGCGAATTTTGGAGAATGTTTGGACATCTAGTCCCTATACGTGAGTTTAAGCTTTAGAAATCGGACCGTAGTTGGAACTGTGGGAAGACGTACCCATAATGGGATTTTGTCGACTCCGTTAGCTCCATTGGGTGATTTCGGGGTTAGGAGCATATCCAGAATGTGTTTTCGAGGTCTGTAGAATTGGCGAAAGTTAGAATTTCGACAATTTCAGCCGATAGGTGAAATTTTGATATCGAGCTCGGAATGGAATTTCGAGAGTGGCTGTAGGTCCGTAGTTTCATTTATGACCATTGTCTAAAATTTGAGGTCATTCGGATTAGTTTTGACGTGTTTCGGCATACGTTGTGGATTTTGGAAATTTCATAATTCCTTATGCTTGAATCCATGTGTAAATTGTGATTTTGGTGTTATGTGATGTGTTTTGAAGGTTCGACTAAGATTGGATGAGGTATTAGGACTGGTTGGTAGTTTTGGTTGAGGTCCCGGGGGCCTCGGGGATGTTTCAGATGCTCAACAGGATGGTTTAAACTTAAAAACCAGCTGAAGCACTGCTGGTTCTGGTGTTCCGCACCTGCGGAAGGGGAGTCACAAGTGCGGACACGCAGGTGCGTATGAGAGCTTTGCAGGTACGGACTTGGCCAAGGTCAGCCAGGCTCGCAGGTGCAGTCGAGGTTCTGCGGATGCGGCCCAATGACCGCAGTTGCGGCTCTAGCCCAGTTAATGAATTCCGCACCTGCGATGTATTTTCCGCAGGTGAGGGACTGCAGGTGCGGGATCGCTGGGCAGTCAATACCAAATTCGAGGGTTTGAAATTTATATTTTCTAGAAACGATTTGGAGCTCAGGATTAGACGATTTTGAGTGGGTTTTGAAGAGAAGACTCATATGTAACGATTCCTAATCCTATTTCACTTGTATATCATTAATCCATAGCAATTTCTTCAATCTAGTCAAGGAATTTGGGTGAAAATTTATGAAAATGGGATGAAAGTTCCCCAAGTAGAAACCTGAGAATTCAATGGGATTTGGATGTCAGATTTCGATGATTCTTGTTCGAGTGTGTTTGTGAGTGAATGGGTGTTCTAAATTTGTAACTTTCACTCATTTCTGAGACGTGGGACCGGGGGGACTTTTAGGGAAATTTTCCTAAAATAGTGTATTAGCTTCGAACTAATTAGCTAAATTGATTTCTTAAAGTGATATTTACATTATGCAATTGAATTGAATATATTTGGGCCATTCGGAGTCGGGTACTCGTGGCAAGAGCGTGGTTTCGAGTTGAGTAGAGCAGTCGAGGTAAGTGGCTTGCCTAAGTCTGTGTTGGGGACCTTCCCCTAGGTTGCTTTTGATATAATTGTTGTGTGGGCGCCGTGTACGTGAGGTGACGAGTACGTACACGGGCAATTTCTGTAAAAATCCCACTTTTTCTTCAAAAATTATACAGTGCCTTGTACTTCTATTGCATCAGTTCGACATGTTTAATAGTTCATCTTAGATTAGGGAAGCATGCCTACTGATTTCATATTGAATTGCTTAATTGACCCTATATGCGCCATGTTTAGCTAGTTTATCCCTGTTTTCCTACCTATATCTTGATGTGCTGTTAGAATTGGTGTTTATTTGGCATTTACTTCGCGCTGCATATTTAAATTTGGGACTACGGACGTATTCCGGGAGATCCCCCATGTACTGCATATTTAAATTGGGGACTACAGACGTATTTTGGGAGATCCCCCCAGCACTGCATATTTAAATTGGGGACTACAGACGTAGTTTGGGAGACCCCCCCTGTACTTTATGATTATATTTGGAACTACGGGACGGTATCCCGGGAGTTTCCACTATGAGATACGTTGTGCTGAGCTGATAGCTCCATTTTTGATGTGTAATTCATATTATTCAACTGTTTACTTTAGAACTTATTTCCTTTCTACACTATTTAAACTGCTTAAATTTATAAAAATCTAGTTTAGCCTTAACCTGACCCCGTCACTACTTGACTGGGGTTAGGCTTGGCACTTATTGGGTACCGAATGTGGAGTACTCATGCCCTTTCCTGCACATGTTTTTCGTGTGCAGATCCAGGTTCCAACTCTCAGTCCCGTGGCTAGTGATCGTCTTAGCTGCTAGGGGAGACCGTAAGGTAATTCTCCGCGTCCGCAGAATCCTCCGAGTCACCTTCCATTCCAGTTAGATAGAGACTTTATGTATTTCTTTCTCATTGTATAGAGCTGTTACGGTATAGAGCTTGTGCTTAAAAGTGATATTACGGGTTTTGGGAAATTTACTTGTACATGCCGAATGGCTATATTTTACTTAATAGATTTACCTTACTCTGTCTTTACTTATTGTTTTTTGTTTAATATCTTCCGCAAATTTAGGCTTACCTAGTCGTAGAGATTAGGTGCCGTCACGATACCTTTCGGAGGGTAAATGGGGTCGTGACACATTAATACCTTTCTTTTTTCTTATGTGTATTTGATTATTGGACCACTAGTAAGTGTCAATGTCAACCCCTTTTCACTACTTCTTTGAGGTTAGACTATTACCTACTAGGTACGTGTTGATTTACGTACTAATACTACACTTCGGTAGAAATTGTGCAGGTACGGAGATAGGTCTATCTAGTGGTAATTCAGGTACGTAGGCTTAGTTGCTAAGTAGACTTTGTGTTGAGCTAATTTTCATGCTATGATCCGCAGCACATAGAGTCCCCTCCCTATTTATTTATTGTATTCTATCTATTTTCTATTCTAGATAGTCGTGTAGTAGTGTTGCATACTGCAGTTGCTTATGCACATGTGACACTGGGTTTGGGGATTTGAGACAATTGTTCATAGTTGTATTTCTTCTATGACATTCAATTTTATATTTTGACCATGTTTAAACCTTGAAAATGATGTCAATATTTTACTATGAAAATTCGATTCTGGTTATTTGTTTCCTCACTTGTTTTAAAAAGTGTTATGAACTATCGATTTATTATTTTGATTTATTTTCTCTTGCCTGACTACAGCGTTGGACGCATCATGACCTATGGTGAGAATTGGAATGTGACAGTTTGGTATTAAAGCATTAGATTGCTTAGATCTCATGTGTCCTGAGCAAATCTAGTCATGTTTTGCAGAATGGTACAAAGACATTTATAAGAAGTTCTGTTTCTTGATTTCTTAACGTGAGACCTTATTTTGGTTAATGTTTATATCTTCAAATCATTCGTACTCATTCGTACGAAATAGCGAGCACTCAATATTAGTTAGGAACCGACGGGTCATGGCGATGCTATAGATATTGTATGAGGGGTTTTTTTTACCTATGTTATAAGGGCGGAATACTATCATCGCCTTTTAGAGGGGCGTTCAATTATTTCAGACCAATTTTGTTGTTGCTCACAGGTTTGAGGCTATACACACAGCATTGTGATGTTTCACGTGTTAATCTTCGCGCGATGTTGGTGCACAATAGCAGTTAGAGCTTCACAAGGAGGATTATTCGGTTCATGATTTGGAGTTTGGCAATTGTTCCGACAGAGGAAAGGCATTTAGGGCTACAGATTTTCGGGCTTTGATGATAAGATTTGCGAGATTCAGTATTTGAAGCATAGTAGATTTCTCTCTCATGGGTTGCGTAGTCGGCCTTATTTGAGCATGTTTAGGCTCATCGGTATGATGGTCTCTATTTGAATGTCCTTAAAGACATGGTGTTTCGAGTCGGTGCTAAAGGAGGTGGCCTTAGTGATGACAGTGTGTTGTGATTCACGATGGAATTTGTATTTTTATTGTTGATGGTTCGAGCGAGATGATCCTTGAGAAGGCTTAGAGTTTGTGGAATTCTATTCATCCGGATGCTACAGAGGTGGATCATGATTTGAGGCAACATTATTGGTGGTAGAGGATGAAAAAGGACATTGTTCGACATATCTTGCGGTAGTTGAATTGTCAGCAGGTCAAGCATGTGTAGCAGAGACCGGGTGGTTTTTATTTGGAAGATGACTATACTGGAGAGGAATTGGGAGCATATTGTTATGGATTCTGTGGTAGGGTAGCCATAGGTGTTGAGGAAGCATGGTGTTACTGGGTTATTGTGGACAAATAACTAAGTTTGTACATTTTGTTCTGGTGAAGTATTTTTACATTTTGAGGGTTTGGACGTGACGCGAACAGGGTTTGCTTGAACTATAGAGGGAATGTGAATGCTTAATTATCATTTGGGTTTAAATACAATATTGAGTTTTGAACGTGTTGTTAGATCTTCAGTTGATGTTGATGGAATGAATAGATTCTTACAGCTGGTGCACAAGAGTGGACTCGGAAGGAATAATTGATTACATAGTAGTTATGCCCATGGCAAGGTTGTTGGAAGATGTCGATATGTGGTTACACAAGTGGGATATCTCTTGTGAGATGGTTAGGGGTTATCTTATTTCTTATGAGGTTCCTATGAAGTGTTTTACCTTTTATCCAATGGGATGCATGTACTACAATGTGGGTCTGGATTGCTTGAGGGAGATGGTGCGACTAGCATGAGGTCGAGTGTCCTTGTGGGGTTGATAATTTAAGATGTGTTATGATTAGTGAAACATGAGATCATGAGAAATTCAGGTGAGTAACAGTGTGGGATCACATCGTCTTATGGGGAGGAGTCATTGTGGGTCATTGGGTTATGTGATTATGGCTTAAAGCTAAGTGAAAGAGCCTACTATCAACGACTGGATCACATGGTCATGTCATTATAGATTTGGACCTAAGGACGCTGGTGGATTATTTGTAGTTGAGGAGGATGATTTCGAGGATGATTTGAGCAAGAAATTGTTGGATGCGTGTTATATTTCACGCTATTAATATATAAAGGTTGTGGGATTTTCTATGATTTGACATTCTTTTGTGGTTGTAGTGTGCTAGGGAAAGGATGCATTCAATTGCTTCTTCTGGAGGTATTCATGTGCTAACGGAGCACTTGTAATTTAGCATGTTTGGTTATGCATTTGGGACTAGGTTAGAGTATGTGACTCTCGAGGATGATTCTGGTGGGTTAAAAATTCAAGGTTTGCATCGGACTTTGAAATAGACATGAAGTATTTATGGATCATTATCGGTTCTACGATGCAGTGTTTGAGAGATGGAAGAAAAAACTTTGGATTCACAATAGGTCTATTGAGAGCAGGCATTTCGGTTCGAGGTACCATTGAGTGCATGAGAGGGAATAAAGTGGATTCTGGGTATTAGGATGTCACAGCTTCATTTTGGATCACCTGGGATGAATTTTGATTAAGGGCCATAATATATTGGGAAAGAGTAGTGTTATCATGAGGGCAAGTCAAGAGCAATCTGGAGAAGTTGATCTAGTTTAGTAGTGGCTCGTATTAGCATTGTAATGGGTATGATTGGCTCCTTCAGTATGATTGGGCTTTACAGGTATTTTTGTGGTAATGAATTTGGGTTGGCAATCTGCATGACTTAGTTGATTATTGGGATTCAGTTTTGATGGCTTGGTTATGGGCAAAGGGATTTCGAGGTGTTTATGGTGGTTTTGGACATGGCTTGAGGTTGATGTTATCTACGAGTATGGAGATTTTGTTGCGTTTCATGATTTTCTCCTGAAATGAGTTAAGTAGAAGGTTTCTAGTCGATGGAGTGCTTATTTGACTTGTGATTGAGAATTGATAACAAGATTCTCGTAGTTTCATATTATAGAATGCTTGATACAGTGAGTCGTGAGGCATTAGCGTTAATGGACAATGTCGTGGTTTAGTTTCAGAAGGTAGGTCATAAGTTCTAGACAGTGTGAGGGATTTAGATGTGTAAAATAATTCTAGCACTATCTTGTATCGCCGAGAATGGTGTGTGTTGTAGAAGACGCATTGTGTATTGATTTACGGATGTTTGATTAGTACTATCTAAACTGTGTGTCTAGTAACTGTTGATATTCTCATGATTTGATTGTGATTCCTATGTTTTGGAGGTCTATAGACTACTTGATTATTCACATACATGTGGTGGCACTGTTTAGGCCTTGCGGCGATATGGGGGGGGGGGGAGATGGACCTTGAGATGTTGATTTTCTCACTGTATCGTAGTTGTCCTTGTACTTTATTTTTCGTAGAACATTATGATATCCTCTCCCCAGGGTTATGTTTACGCACTTTGCGCGCTTGTTGTTGATACATATGTTTTTGATAAATATGAGGTTTATAGCTCGATGGGTATTCCCACGAGGATGTTATAACATAAGGTTGATGCTACAAACTGTGAGATGTTGGATACAATTCCTTGTACTTATTTTGTGTGTTTTGCTTCTCCTTTATGGGGTGCATTCATAGAATTATTTTTGTTGTCATATCTGTTACACGTGATGGATAGTTCTCGCACGTGGTTTCCCTTTCTATTATTGGTCATATTTGAGTTATTTCTTGTTTAGCACATAGATTGCATCTATGAGATTCTAGATGGTCTTTGATATAGCTTGTCGATCAAGCAACTTGTACTAGGTGAAACATGGATATTGGACTTGGAAATAATGCAGTCGGAGTCGGGTAAGGTATGTTTGGAATAAGGCTATCATTAGTTAGCTCGAAATTTTGTCATAGCTCTTGTTGGGTGAGAGAACTCTACGACTTGTGGTTCTGATGGGTGGTTATGAATTTCTACTTGTTTCATTCATCAATGACAATATTGTTAATGCTTGGCACAAGGTTCTATGTAATATAAGGTATGTATCGGTATTGGGTTAAGTAATGAGGAGTTATTTTACGGCTTTGGAATGACTTTTTGCATGTTCAAGAACCAGCATATGTTTAAGTGGGGTAGAATGTAATGAACCAGGAGCTCGTTTTGAGCTTTAGCATTCCGTTCTGCTATTTGAGACTTTGAGTAGCTTCATATGATGCATTAGGACTTGCATGTATGGTTGGTTTCGATGTTAGAGAAGTTCGAGATTAGATTTAAAAGAGTGATCTCAATTTTGAAGTTTTAAGTTGGAAGAGATGACCAATGTTAGAATTTTGAGTAAATGATCTCGGAATTGAGATTTAATGGTTTCTGTAGGTTGGTATGGTGATTTTGTACTTCGGCATATGTTCGACTTTAAATTTGGATGTTCTTAGAAAGGATTCAGTAAATTTGCCAACAGTTGGTAATTTGAATAATTGGAGAGTTATTAAGTATGACCGATAGTTGTTTTTGATGATTTCGAGCTACGTTTTTTGTTTCGGAACTTGGAATAGATTTATTTTTCTAGAAGGAAATTTGTGTGCAAAGTTTTGTTGTAATCTGAAGTGTTTATGCATGAATGAGATTCTTGGATGGAGGTTTGGAGGTCTTGAACATAAGAGAAGTTCAAATTGTGGTTTGATCTTTGATTCATAGATGTGATCTTGTATGTGTCAGGACGCTTTTAATTGGTCCGAGTAGTATTTATGGACTTTTTGTTATGGTTGGACAAGGTACCGGGTGGTTTGAATGAGTTTCGGACCACTCAGAGAATGTTGAAGTTGGCATATTTTTGCAATAGGTCAGCCGCGTCCGAAGAGTATTTTTGGAGCTGGATCACCTGCTCTTTGTATTCATGAGGAGGCAGATGCATTCACGTTGAATTGGGTCCTAAAGCATCACGTTCGCGAGTTGGCCGCTGCATTCACGTAGAGGAAGAGCTAGTAGGGGAGTATTTAGCCTTCGTGCTCTCGAAGTTGTTTCTAACATTCGCGAGAGAGTGGATTGTAGGCGTTCACGATCGCAAGGGTGCTTCCACGATCACGAAGTGTATATTGGTCAGTGGCTTTGTTTTGTGCTTCGCTAACGCGAGGGTTGGGCCGTGTTCGTGATGAGTAAATATAGTGCTTCACAACACTAGATTTTTTGTTAAGTCAAGTATCAGTCTGCAAAGCATTCGAAACTCACCTGAGCCCCTCGGGCTCCGATCCGGACAGTTTAATAACATCATACAAACTCGCTCGCTAACTCAAATCATCAAAAAATATTAATATAAATAATAAATCATTAAAACTCAAGATCTTCAAGTTTAAAACTCATTTTCAAACTTTTCACATAATGCACAAACGGCTTCGGGTCACTTGGGACCTCAACCAATTATGCGCACAAGTCCAAAATCATAATATGAACCTACCGAAATCTTCAAAATACTGATTTGAGATCGTTTACTGAAAACTTTGAATGTTGTAAACTCTAGCCATATTTGAAATAAAAACTTACACTTTCTTTAAAATCACATATAAAATTTTCAGAAATCAACGCGGACTATGCATGCAAGTCACAAAATATCAAGTCGCGCTATAAGACGTCTCGAAACACAAAAAAAGAAGCTAGTACTCAGAATGACCTATCGTATTGTTATGATATCTGAAGGATTATGTAACATCAGTCTTATGGGATCGGGTCGTTCGCCTCGACAGGAGTATATAATACCACTCTTATGGGATCGGGTCATTCTCCTTGGCAGGATTATGTAAAACCACTTTTATGGAATCGGGTGGACGGTCCAGAACTTTCATGTCCAGAAGATGAAAGTAGCATAAAGGAGGATGTCTGAGCATACTAGGCTATATAAAATCAGGAAGAAAGTTATTCAGGATAAGGTGAGAGTGGCACCTATGGAGGATAAGATGTGGGGGAAAGGTTGAGATGGTTCGAGCATGTTAAGAGGAGAAGTATTGAAGCCCCTGTTATAAGGTGTTATAGGTTAGCCTTGGTGGGTATCATGAGGGGTAGAGGTAAGCCTAAGAAGTTTTAGGGAGAGATGATTAGGAGGGACATGACGTAACTGGAGCTGACTGAGGACATGGCCTTTGATAGGAGGGTGTGGAGGTCGAATATTAGGTAGAAGGTTAGTAGGTAGTCAAGCATTTCCCTTTGTCTTATTCAGTTCGCTAGCATTAGTGTTACTAGTTATCCTTTTATTCATAGATTGCTATTACTACCTCGAATTTAATGACTTTCCTAGCTTCGATCTTCTTTTTATCTTGTTGTTGTTCCTACTTATTGCCATTACTATTTTTCATCATGTCTCCAGCTGATGGTCTATCGAATACAACCTCTCTGCCCTTCAAGGGAAGAGGTAAAGTTGCGTACATCTTACCCACCCCAGACCCTACTTGTGGGAAATAACTGGGTTTGTTGATGTTGTTGTAGTATGGGATCTGGCCGTTGCCTTGGTAGAATCATGCGTAATATTTAGATAGAGAGTCAGTGTATATGAGCGACTTGACTCGGATTTTGAATATATATGTATTGGCGAGATATTAATTGGTATTTGACGATTTTGTATTTATCCTTTTATTGAGAAGCTTCTTGTACATATTTATTTGTTTCATTGCTACTTTCAAAGCCTCGTACTTCTCTATTTTCTTATGTATATTTGATTATTGGACAACTAGTAAGTGTCGATGCCAACCCCTCGCCATTACTTTTTCTAGGTTAGACTAGATATTTATTAGGTATGTGTTGATTTACGAACTTATACTACACTTTTGCACAAATTGTACATGTACTGAGATAGGTTTATCATGTGGTCACAGAAGTGCGTAGGTGCAGTTGCTTAGGAGACTTCGTGCTGAGCTGCTTTCCATGCTATGATCCGCATCACATGAAGTCCCCTTTATTTTTATTTACGGTGTTCTGTCTATTTTTTGTTCTAGACATTTGTGTAATAGTATTGCATATTCCAGTAGATGCTCATGCACTTGTGACATCGGGTGTTAGGGATAGTATACCATCGTTCATGGTTGTATTTCTCTTATGACGTCCAATTTTATATTTTGATCATGTTTAAACCTTGAAGATAATGTCAGTAGTTTACTATGAAATGGAGTGGTTCCACTTATTTATTTTTTCACTTGTTATAAAAATCGTTATGAACTATTGATTCACAGAGTTGATTTATTTTGGCTTACCTGACTACCACACTGGACGCCATCTGTAACGACCCGACTGGTTATTTTGCGTATTAGACCCCGTTCCTCTAAATGAGACTTCCCATAGCGGCTTCGTGTGATTTATGACTTGCGGGGATAGGTGGTTCGGGATTTAGAAGTGTTTAGAGTGCTATAGGAGCACTTGGTTGCTTAAGGTTGGCCTTTTTGGCCAAATTTGACTTCGGTCAACGTTTTGAGCAAACATCCTCTGAATCAAGTTCCGACAGCTTTAGTAGCTTCGTATGATGATTTCGGACTTGGGCGTATGTTCGGAATAGGTTTTCGATGACCCGGGAGCATTTCGGTGCCCAATATAGAAATCAGGATTTCCTTAAGTTTGAAATTTGGCTTGGGACGTGATTTTATGTTATCGAGGTCCGAAAAGAATTCCGAGACCGAAAATAGTTCCGTTATGTCATTCATAACTTTCCTGCAAAGTCATTCCGAGTAGTATAGGTCGATCCGGCGCATCGTTATAGAAATCAATAACTTGAAGTTCTTGAGTTTGATTTAATTTGGTTTTGGGGTCGAATTTTTAGTTTTGTTGTTGTTTTTCACGTTCTGGAAATTCGAGCAAGTCCGTATCATGAATACATACTTGCTAGTGCCTTTGGACGGGGTCCCGAGGGGCTCAGGTGAGTTTTGGACCCCGGAAACTAAATTCAAGAAACCATAAATTTCTCTATCTGGTTTCCTTCTTCGCGATCGCGGAAAGAGGGTCGCGTTCACGAAGAAGGAGTGGGGCTGGGCGGCTTAATACTCTACGCGTTCGCGAAGTCCCCTCCGCAATAGCGATGTGTTGGATTCCTGACCTTCGTGATCGCACCCTCCTCCCCGCGTTCACTATAGGTTGGATCCCCGACCTTCGCGATCGCACCCTTGTCACCGCGTTCGCATAGTGGTAGGACGGGACTAGGCCAGTTTACTCTTCGCGTTCGCACGATATCCACCGCTTTCGCAGAGGTCTAGCTGGCTACACTTCGTGATCGTGGGCCCCTTACCGCGTTCGCATAGAAGGGCCTCAGGGGCCTGGGCCATTGGCCTTCGCGATCGCGGGCCCCTTGTCGCGATCGCGATGAAGGGGCAGCTGGGCAGTGCACTTTCTTTAAAATACGGGATTTCACCCCCTTCTTTCATTTTTCCACCACCATTAGAGACTTGGAAGCTTAAAGAAAATATCCCACGACCTAGCTACTAAAGAGGTAAGTTAATTCCACTCTTATACTAGTTTCAAACATGAATTACTAGTTAAATTCCCTACTAAATCATTGAAAATCAAGAATTGGGTAGTACTTAGGGTTCTTGAGGAAAATTGGTGAATTGTCCGTTTATGGTTATTAATTAAAGTAGAATCACATATTAATGATCCTTAGGCTATGGGTGAGTGATTCCTTCGAGAATTTTCGGAATCCGAGCGTGCGGGCTCGTGGTTGAAATTTGGGAGTTCTTCAAGAATGTTGAATTTTTGAATAAATAGGATAATTTCCCTCCTTTGAGCATAAATTGATATGATTGTACCATGTTTTGCTAGTTGCGAGTCCTCGGGTGTAGAGTTCGGAGTTCCGGGCGCGTCCTTGGTCCGAGGGATAGATTCGACACGAGGTGAGTCTCCTCTCTAACCTTGTGAGGGAATTGTCCCCATAGGTTTTCTATATGTTGTGTGTAATTGTTTCGGGGGCTAAGTGCGTACAAAGTGACGAGAGTCTGTACGTAGCGACTATTATGCTATGTCGGGTAGCTTTAGGGCTCACAAGTATGTCTCTACGTTCTTTATATGTATCTTTGATCGTATTTTGAGTTGCAGATTACTTTTGAAATAGTATGAAAATGTGGAAAGTTGCAATTGAATTCCCAATCGATCAATACTTGTTGCAAGTATAGCGCTACTGAGCTTATTGATAAATTCGATATATATATGTATATGCATAAGAGTCAGCACTCGAGTCGCAGGTATGATTTGCGATCGAGGGGAGCTTTATGATAAATTAGTATAAGAGTCAGAACTCGAGTCGCAGGTATGATTTGCGATCGAGGGGAGCTTTATGATAAATCAGTATAAGAGTCAGCACTCGAGTCGCAGGTATGATTCGCGATCGAGGGGAGCTTTATAGTAATTCGGTGTAAATGTGTCAGCACCCGAGTCGCAGGTATGATTCGTGAACGGAGGAAGCTTTACGTCCAATCAGTTATTTACTTATGACTCCGTCCGGTTGTCTTACCCTTGTGTGAGCTTGGCTATTTGGTACTGTTTTCATTTATATTGACTTGACTGATATTTGGGGGAAAAGGAAAGTGTACATCGTTATTATTCTCAGTAGTTACCTAGATTTCTGTACTTGATGTGTATCCGCTGCTTACTGCCTCACATGTCTACTGCATTTCGTTATATCCTGTCTTATATTATTACTGTTGGACCTTAGTGAGTGTCAAGTCGACCTCTCGTCACTACTTCTTCGAGATTAGACGGGATATTCACTGGGTACATATTTACTTATGTACTCATGCTGCACTTCTGTAATTAACTGTACAGGTTCTGAGGCAAGTGCATCTGGTTATTAGACCGGAGCCAGATATTGACTGTAGCGGGCCTGGCTTCATGGTGAGCTGCTTCTCCCGACGATCCTCTGCAGCGCCATGGAGTCTTCTTTTGTTTATCCTCCCGTCTACTTATTTCAGACTGTGGGATTGTATATATATATATATTGCCTCTTGTATGTTCAGCTAGATTGCTCGTGACACTAGTTCCTAGCAACACGTAGTGGTTATTTTTGACATTTTGGGTTGTACATATATATATGCTCGTATATCAGCTCGCGCTTCTTCATGGCTATCTTATATACCACTCGGTTATTATCTTTCGATATCATGTTTAACCTGTTAAATTCAGTAATTTGGTGAACTATTTAATCAAATAAAAAGGAACACTTAGTGAAATTTATGTTGGCTTGCCTAACCCCGTTGTTGGGCGCCATCAGGGCCTGAGTTAGGATTTTGGGTCGTGACACCATCATGACCTATGATGGAAATTGGGTCGTGACACACGTGTCATCTGATAAGTAGAGATTTTGACTACTTATTTGCACTTTTTTACTTTTGTTTTAGCGCCAAATTGCTTAAAGGTGTTCCCGAAAACTAATGAAATGTGCTTTCTTGCGGGAGTGTTGGAATATGAGTTAAAGAGATGAAAATCAACTCAAGACGGACTAACTTTGGACAAGTACCAAAAAAAGGCTAAAATGGGAAAATGCGGACTGTAAAATATTGAGAGTGGCCGTAGAACATAAGGATGCCTCTGACAGAAGTCCCATGCAAAATGCGGACCGCACAATTCTTGTGCGGGCGCAAAAGATGAGGTTCAAAGAGATGGATTTTTGGGCCATGAAGAAGTGCGAACCGCACCATTATTGTGTGGCAGCAGAATCAAGAGCCCGGCTACACTCAGAAATGTGCGGTCCGCAGAAGTTCCCTTTATCAAAAGTCAAGGTCAAGAAGCGTGGACATCACCATTTTTGTCCGGCCGCAGAATCAAGAGTGCAGCTGGACTCAAAAGTGTGCGGTCCGCAGAAGTTGAAGAAGTGTGGCCGAAACCCAGAATTGTGTGGCTGCAGAAGTCCAACCTGTCTAGCCAAGTTTCAAAGTGAGGACCATACATAGAATTGTGCGGTCGTATAACCTTCGCAGGGGCAATTTTGTCCAACAATTTTAGTTGGGTATAAATAGATCTTTTTGTCATTTTAGGTTATGTTTGGTGCACCTGGGAATAGATAGCCGTTTTTCTTTACTGTATTGAGTAACTTTGTAATAGTTTAACATTTTTACATTAGATTTTCTTCCCTTAATCATCTATTATGGATTTTATCTTAGTTTCTTCATTTTCCATGAGTAGCTAAATTTCTAGCTAGGGTTGTGACTCAACTCTATTGTGGGTACTTAATGGGTATTTGATTTAGGACTTGTTGGTGATTGGGTTAGTGATATTTAGCCTAGTTCTTCCTTGAACTTAAGAATTAATGGTTGCAAACATTGGTTCATGCCTAATTGACTTAGTCTCTACTTGAGAAAGAAAGACTAACTCTAGGAAAACATGGCTAACAATGAGTAAACTTAAGAAATTGATACCCCCAATTAACGGGTTGAATCTAGAGATAGTAAGACATGACCTGAGCATATATCACTTGTTTTGTGCAATACCCATTTGGACTTGAGAAAGCCAAATTGGGAAAAATCACTCTAACTACCGAGAGATATTTAGTGGGTAATTGCGTGTGATTGCTATATTACAATCCCGATAAATCAAACTTTCCCTAGAGCCTACGATCCGTTAGGTAACCACATAGGTGGAAGTCGCGGCCCTAGATCTTTTATAAACTTGGAAAACAACAATAGGAAAAACACTGTCTCTTAGATTTTCAATTACAAGGATTAGCATACAAATTAGAAGTAGAAAAGAAACAACTGAATATGTGGAAGTGCAATCATGGTCACGTCATACACTAGACTAGGTATATACCTAATCCCACATAAAGCTCTCTATGGAATCGACCCCAAGTCGCGTTGGGTATATATAATTTCATCGACCGCCTCATAATACTAATTAGTGGTGTGAGTTTGGGTGACGTCATCATCAAAAGAATAAATGTGAAAAAATATTCAAAACTGCCACTGAAACCAAGTGCGACTTCGCTGTCAATCTCGAATAAATTTGAAATGTCGCACATTCAAAAATTCAATGGGACTTAGGATCTACATGACCAAATTATGGCTTACACAATTTGGATCCAAGTGAACAATCTCACAAAGGAGAAAATTGGATAGGCGCTCATCAAAAACATTGGAAAAACATTGACAAATGGAGCCTTAACATGGTATTCATTTTTACCTAAAAACTCTATTAGTTCTTTTGCTGAACTTGAAAATGCTTTCATCAAAGCATATTCAAGGAGCATAAAAGGTAGGAAAGCGAGTGGAAGACATCGTCAAAATCATACGAAGAAGAACAAAGTCACTAGGATAATGTATAAATCAATTTCAAAGGAAGAGGATGTTGCTTTCAGAAGTCGTAGACAATTGGACAGTTGTGGCTTTCACAAGCAATCTAAACCCGGAAATCTCAGAAGCTTCGTAGAGGCTGAAAGAGAGCTTGCGATAGTTCCCTGCCAAAACATAGAATGACGTTTACTACAAATATAGCACTAAGATTTGGGTAGAAGAAGCTACCTCAGTGCTCCTCGGATTTGAATGATGAGATGCTGTCAGATATAGCCGATGATATGAGGTAATTCGTAGACGAGATGAGCCCAGATACCGAGACTCGAGGGTCCAGTATAACCTTATTCCATACCCATGCATCCGGAATATAACGGAAGGTTAAGACAATTCAAGATAATAAAAATTTCGGGACGGAGAAATAATGCGACAACACATCAAGCCAGGAAAGAACTACATAAAAAATATGTGATTACACCTTAGCCGAAAATTTGCTAACTATGGCATTGACGTTAACATGACATAATTGGTGGCGACACGAGAAACAAGGTGAGATAGCCGAATGAAATGAGAATGTACCCAAGTAAGCAAAGGCAAGAGTTTTGATGTAAATTCCACAACTTCACAATGAAAATACCTTCGTCTGTAGGGTCCTAAAAATGAGGTAGATCGTATACTTAAACAAGGATATCTTACTAAGCTCTTTAGTGATAGAGTTGTACAAGAAGAATAGGATAAAATAAGATATGTTGCGGTCCCGACCCCCAAGCGGGTAGTTAATGTCATCTTTGGAGGAGTGGAAGTGGATGGAGTAACCTTCACAACCGCTAAGAAGTTTGCAAAAATGTTTGTCTCGCATGAAAGACGTACTCAGTAGACGCTGACCAGGGAAAGCGTAACTATTAATGATGAAGATGCATATGGCCTGACCATACCTCACAATAATGCCCTGGTAATTACTTTATGAATTTTGGATATTGATGTAAGATGAACTTTGATTGATCCATGTAGTTCGACAAAAAACTATGAGTGATAAAGGAAATACACCTCATGAGCCAAGTTGTCCAAAAGGTACCTCTGATTTCTGGGTTCAACAATTTTAGTGAGATGACTAGGGGCGAAATGATCCTAAAAACTAATGCAAAAGGAGTGGTCAAAGACATACCATTTCAGGTTGTAGCAGGTTATATAGCAAACGAAGTTATCCTAGGAAGACCTTGGATACATGACATGGTTACCGTTCAATCAACCTTTCACCAAGTAATTAAGTTCCCATACAAATAGAAGATATGATAGCTTCCAGGCGAGTAAAGAGCACATGAGAGATTAATTTGATAGCAGACGCGAACAACCTCCCAAAAGAGGAAGCAATTCAATTGCAACTAAAGCATTCAGAAGTAAGGAAAACTAATGTAGGAGTCAATCTAAATGATCTAGAGTCTGAAGTTACATCCCTCTCGAATAAAATCATGAAGATAGAGGAAGTTGATGCTTCCAAATTAACTATCAAAGAATTGGAGCAAGTTATGCTTTATGTCCACTAGCTAGAGAGGGAGGTCTACATCGCTTCTCCAAAAAGAATATTAGTTAAGTAATTTTTTATAAGCTAACACAGAACGTTTTGCTTACTCAAATGCAGATATAAAAGGAATCCCACAAAAAATAATGACACACAAACTGAATGTCAAACCAAATTGCCACATCGTAAAAAAATATTGGAACTATACGGGTTAGATTCGTGGAAGAAGAGGTCACCAAATTGCTGAACAATTGATCAACTCATAGACTCCACTAATGGTCATAAAGGTACAACCATATAAACATGGATATGAAGGATCAGGAGAAGACATCCATTATAATCGATCGAGGGAGTTATTATTGTTGCAACTTCATGTTGTTCGGATTGCAGAATTCCAAAGAAACATACCAAATGCTCATCAATCAAATGTTCAAAAATCACATATGGAAGTCTATTAAAGTCACATACACGATATGTTGGAAAAACCTGTCCAAAAGACGATCGTCTGGATCATCTAAGAGGCGCCTTTATGGTCCTTCTAAATTGCAACATAAACCTAAAACCAGAGAAATGTACCTTCAGAGTTAGCTTAGGTAAGTTCTTAGTCTATAATAGAGGTATAGAAGCTAACCCATCGCAGATAAAACCCTTTGATGAAATATTAGGAAAGTTAAAGAGCCTAAAAAAGTAATAAGGTTAACCGAGCGTATAGAAACACTTGTCCGATTTATATCCCATTCCTCGAAGAGATGCTACAAAATCTTTGTAGAACTGAAGAAGAATAAAAACTACTATTGGACCCATGAATGTCAACAAGTGCCACGGGATCTGAAGAAGTATCTATCAAACTTTAACGACCCGACCGGTTGTATTGAGAATTTAAGCTTCGTTCAGTGGTGTAAGGTCATAAGCAGCTTCACATTTGGTATATCAAACTCCGTGTGTGGTTAGATTCAATTACCGGATAATCCGGAGTCGAATTGGAAGAAACATTTCAGTTTTGGAAGCTTAAGAGATGGAAGTTGACCGGAGGTTTGACTTTTGTGTAAACAGTGTCACGACCCAAAACCTATGGGTTGTGATGGCGCCGGACACCACTGTTAGGCAATCCAACCCCTTAATCAGTTGAAATACCTTCCTGTTTAACAATTTCGAAATCGTCGCCTTTATTGCATTTCATAATCAAATAAATAAATTTTTGTAAATTAAACACGACAAGAAATCTATTTAATTCAATAAAAGAAGACTCAACACATACCCAGAACCCGGTGACACAAGTACATGAACAGTTTCTAAGAATTTATACAATTATACAACTCTTGTCCGAGAAATAAATGGGACAAAAGCAATAGAGGTACAATGTAAAGATATATAAATAAGGAGACTTTTTCAACTGTGGAACGCCTCCGGATGAATGCAGTCCGAGCAAGTCTCCAAATCAATCGCTAAACTATGAAGATACCTGTGCAACAGAATGAACAGAAAGTGTAGCATGAGTATATATACATATATGTACCCAGTGAGTATCTCACCTAACCTCGAAGAAGTAGTGACGAGAGGTCGACTCGATACTCACTAAGGTCCAACAGTAATAACATAAGATAGATTATAATAAAATACGGTAGGCATGTCAGGAAATAAGCAACAAGTACATATCACGAGCAGGAATCCAAACAACTACTGAACTAAACAATAAAGCACTTTCAAGGGTAAGACCACCAAACGAAACATAATTCACAAATTCTTAGATCCGCCGTGGCGTACGACCCGCTCCCATAAGGTACCTTCTACACTCGCCGTGGCGTACGACCCGATCCCATATTCATTTCAATTTCTTTTCAAAACTACCGTGGCGTACGACCCGATCCCATATTCATTTCAATTTCTTTTCAACACTATCGTGGTGTACGGCCCGATCCCATATTCATTTCAATTTCTTTTCAACACTGCAGTGGCGTACGACCCGATCCCATATTCATTTCAATTTCTTTCTTTCCATAACAAATTCCTTACCATTCAACCATTTTTCCATAAAGCCTCCGAGGAATAACACTATACAACATATAATCTCATAGTACATATGGCGTCACAGTAAATCATATAAAGCATTACAAGGAAAAACATATCAGTCATTACGAGGAAAGCATATAAGGCATTTCGAGAAAGCACACAAGGCATGATGTGGGTCTAACTACCCGGATATAACAATAATAGCCGCTACGTACAGACTCTCGTCACTTGGCGCGTACGTATCCCCCAACAATTTACACATAGCATATACATCACCTATGGGGGCAATTCCTTCTTACAAGGTTAGAAAGGAGACTAACCTCGTGTCGAATCTACTCCTCGGACCACAATTCTGCCCGAAACTCTGAACTCTACACCCGAGGACTCGCAACTAGCCAAAAGGTATACAATAGTATCAATGCATGCACAAAGCGGGAAGTTATCCTAGTTATTCAATAAAATCGCTATTCTTGAAGAATCCAAATTCCAACCCCGGTCCCGCACGATCAAATTTCGAAAATTCTCGAAGGGATCACTCACCCATAGCCTAAGGATCATTAATGTGTGATTTCTACTTGAATTCATGGCCTAAAATGGAAAATCACAAAGTCCTCAAGAATCCTAAAATTACTACCTAATTCCATGATTTTTTGATAATTTAGTAGGGAATTTAACTAGGGATTAATGTTTGAAACTAGTATTAAATGGGGAATTTGATTACCTCAAGTACTAGGTTGAAGGCCCTCTTGGAAGCTCTCAAATAACACAAGGAAGAAGATGGAAATGGAAAGAATAACTTAAGTCTCATATAAAAACTACCCTGCCCAGATGTCCCTTCATTGCGAACGCGACAGGGGCATCGCGTCTGCGAAGGCCAATGGCCCAGGCCTCAGGAGGCCCTTCTATGTGAACGCGAGAGAGAGCCCGTGAACGCGGAGGCTAGCTGGGCTAGACCTTCGCGAACGCGGTTGGACGGGTGCAAACGCAAAGACAAATGGTAGCTGGGCCGGCACAGTTGGATGGACCCTATGCGAACGCTACGGAGGGCCCGCGAACGCGGAGGCTAGCTGGGCTAGACCTTCGCGAACGCGGCTGGAGGGGTGCGAACGCGAAGGTCAGGGGGCCCAACCCATCGCGAACGCGGGCTGGGGAACGCGAACGCGTAGAGCATCCGTAGCCCCTGCCCAATTCCTTCTTCGCGAACGCAGCCACCCTCCCGCGAACGCAAAGAAAGAAACACGATACAGAAAATTCTGGTTTATCCAACTTAGCTCCCGGGGGTCCAAAACTCACCCGAGCCCCTCGGGACCCCGCCCAAAAGCACCGGCAAGTCTGTATTCATGATACGGACTCGCTCGAACTTTCGGAATGAGAAAAACAACAATGAAACTCAGAATTTGACCCCAAAACCAAATTGAATCAACACTTTGAACTTAGAGTTCTAGAATTCATTTCAATGCGCCGCACCGGCCTATACTACTCGGAATGACTTCAAATTTTGCAGACAAGTCATAAATGACATAACGGAACTATTACCGATCTCGGAATTTCATTCGGACCTCGGAAATATAAAATCACATTCCAAACCAAATTTCAACTTCTATGAGATTTCTCGAAACTTCATTAGCTCTAATTTTCTCATTTTGATCCGAAACCCGTCAAATCAAGTCTATTTCTTACCAAATTTCACAGATAACTTAAATAACACATATTGAACCTATTTCGGGCTCCGAAATCATAATATGGGCCCGGCCGCACAGGTTTTACATCAAGGTTCATTTTCATAAGCCTTTAATATTTTCATTAAACAGTTTCCTTTAAAAATTCATTTCTCGGACTTGGGTCCTCGAAATTCGATTCCGGGCATACGCCCAAGTCCCATATTTTCCTACGGACCTTCCGGGATCGTCAGATCACGGATCCAGGTCCGTTCACCAAAAATGTTGACCAAAGTCAACTTTATTCAACTAATTATCATAAATTCAACTCTTTATCAAGTTTCCACATAAAAGCTTACCGGCTACGCGCCTGGGCTATGCACGCACATCGAGGTGAGACTGACGGAGGCTTTCAGGGCCTCGGAACACAATCATAATTAAATTTACATAAGATGACATTTTGGGTCATCACAGTTTACTCAAAATTCCAGTCTTACTCAATTTCCTCAACTTAAGGATTCTGAAATGAGAATTTTCCTTTCAATTTAACCCCGAACCTCCTGAATTTCAACTCTGACAATACCCACAAGTCACAATACCCGAAATAATGTTGTTCATGACTCCCAACTGTTGAACGACGCGCTAGATCTCAAAATGATCGGTCGGGTCATTACATTCTCCCCCACTTAAACAGACGTTCGTCCTCGAACGTGCCAAGAACTACTCTGGAGTTATGTGAAATCACTGCTTAGCACCTCGTGCACCTGCCCGTGCTAGTACAACCCCGCTGAGCCCACAAGCTTGATCTAATCTGAAGATATCCTCTTCTTATACACACAATACATTCCGAAATCGGTTCCAACAACCTGAAATTCTCCGCCATGCCTGATTCTAACATTTGAACACTGTATCAACTACCACATGAGGCACCAGAACACAACTGCGCGCCTTTGCTGAATCAGCACCATACACTACATAGTTCATCATCTGACCACAATAACGCTCCCTGAACCCTAATAGCCAGAATTCTGCGAATTTGATGCTCTCAAGGCGCCTCATCAGACACATTCATACATTCTGCTATAATGCTGACGATATCACCACAACAGAGGAGATGTGTAGAAATTCATAACCATTTGCATAGTTAACCACACGTTGAAATCTTTTTCTTTAACCTTAGATCATCATCTCATTGCAAACCAATAATAGCAACTCCCTTGCAATATACTCACATAATCCTAACACACCGATCCCAAATTTATAAATCTCGTCTCACCCAGATGAACTGCTCAGATAACCAGTCACCCCAGGCATAACCAACAGTCTCACACGATGCCATAATGCGCCAGAAAGGCCACAATTCGAACACGACACATAAGGAAACGACATCAGGAAGGGACTGCCACGACTCACGCTATAAAGATGAACTTTCCTCAAAGAAATAGGAAGTGAAACACAAGAATAATCATTATAGGAGTCTTGCTTAACATCACACTACTGTGGCGCGCAACCCGATCCAAATAACATGCCTGTGGTGGCGTGCCACCCGATCCTATCATAGAATTTACATAAAGAAATATATACACAGAGCTGAATTGCTCACTAATACAATTTACTGACATCGGTCACAAGCACGCTGAGTGCATAATACCATTCTAGGGAGACTGATAGAGCCATATGCCACAAAACTCAAGCACAACTGAGGTGCTATATATAATCGAACTCTCAGGAGCCATCCTGCTCACATAACCTCGTCACTATGCGGAACCTCAACCCATAAGAAATTATCAAGCCGTTTCACAACTCACACGACACAATCACAATATCACATGAATTTGACAAGACGGGAAAACACCTGATATCCGAATACCCCTCCTTGAGGAGTGCCAGACTGAAATGAACACCCCTGACTCGCATGAAGCCCAAAATCTTCATTAAATCCATTCACTCACTTCAAGCTGATTCTACTCGCATTGAACTAGGCTGATAGCCTTACTTGGGTCCGTAATAACCCACCTTTTTCTCATACTACACAAGAGAGATCATCATAGCAGGGACAAACACCCCACAATCCACAACCAACTGGACCAAACGCCTTTAAGGCATATATTCCCAATTAAGCAATATTGCATTTCCTTATACTTGGTCCAAATCTTCAATCAATCAGGTGACTACAAGTCACACTTACATAATCTTCCCGTGGTCACGCTCCCACGACTTTTAACACAGGGCAACAAGTCTGCACATCCTTACTCCTGATCCCACAAATGCTGCAAGACAAATCAAGAACCCATAACCAGGATACATAGCCTCTTTCCTCAAACACCAATCTCAGGTGACACAGAAGAAAATACCAGCTTTCTCTAAACATTCAAATATTTTGCCCTTGATCCTTCGAGCTCATGACATCCTTGTTAAAGCCGCACACCAATATCAATTGTTACTTCCAGTTACATACTACTTACTGCACCTATCATGCCGATAAGGGATGGCATAGGAATTCCGTCCTAACTCCTGAACCACTAATAGGGTGAACACTTTACCACATATAGAAATCTTTCACTTGCCTCAATTCATGAAAACCATAGCAACATACAAGTGAGTTCTCACCCTCACTGTAACGACCTGGCCGGTCGTTTTGGAGAGTGAGCGCCCCAATCCCCTGATAACTATTCCTCCCATGTCTTATTAGGTTCATGGAATGAGTCGGAGCGTTGAGTGATGAAAATTGGACTGTTTTGGACATATAGTCCTTTAAGGTGAGCTTTAACCTTAGAAATTGGGCCGGAGCGGGAGTTGTGTGAAGACGGATCCAAAATGGAAATCCGTCGACTCCGTTAGCTCCGTTGAGTGATTTCGGGGTTGGAAACGTGTTCAGAATGTGTTTTTGAGGCCAGACGTAGATTTAGGCTTGAATTGGCGAAAGTTAGAATTTCGGCGATTTCGGTCGATAGGTGAGATTTTGCTATGGGACTCGGAATGGAATTCCAAAAGCGACAGCAGGTCCGGAATGTCATTTATGACCTGTGTGCAAAATTTGAGGTCATTCAAACGAGTTTAGACGTGGTTCGGTGTCGGAGGTGAATTCTTGAAAATTCCTAAGTTCCTAGGCTTGAATCTATGCTTATTTGACGATTTGGATGTTATGGAGCGTGTTTTTAAGGCCCGACCAAGTTCGAATAAGGTATTTGGACTAGCTGATGGTTTTGGTTGAGGTCCCGGGGGCCTCGGGTGTATTTCGGGTGTTCAAACGGACACTTCAAGGCTAAAAGCCTTAGCTGTTATTGCTGGTTTTGCTACAGCAGTCAAGTATTCACTGCGATCGCGGCTGCGATCGCATAGTGTTAGATGAGAGGGTCAGGAGAATGCTTTACGCGGTCGCATATTATGGACCGCAATCGCATAGTTCTGCTATGTTGGCTTCCGCGATCGCACATGAAGGGTCGCGATCGCATAGTGTTGCAGGGCTGGAGGAAAAATCTGGAGGTTACTCTCCGCGATCGCATGATACACGCTGCGAGCGCATAACGCTAATGCCAGAAGGTCTGATCGCAGGCACATGTATGCGATCGCACTGAAGGTTTTGAGGCATGTAGAATTTTACTCTCTGCGATCGCGACTGAGACTCCGTGATCGCATAGAATAAAAACACCTGGGCAGATTATTAAACCCCATTTCGAAGCATAAACCTTATTTCACCATTTTTGAGTTGTGGGAGCTCGGGGGAGACGACCTTTGAGGGACTTTTCACCTGGGTGTTCAAGGTAAGTGATTTCTAACCATCATAAGTTAATTTCCATGATTCTAATCTTAAATTTCACCCTTAATTCGAGATTTTTGAGTTGAAATTTGGGAAAATTAGAAGAAACTTCCTAGAATGAATTTTGGGGTTTTGATTGGGTATTTGACATCCGATTTGAGAGATTTTCATATGGTTAGACTCGTGAGTGAATAAGGTTTCGGAAAATATAAATTTTTCCCGAATCCGAGACGTGGGCCTGAGGGGCATTTTGGTCAATTTTCTAATTTCGCGTATTGGTTCTGAATTAATTAGTTATTTCGATTTCTTGAATTTATATTTACGTTACCCCATCGAATTGAATAGATTTGGGCCACCCGGAGTTGGATACTCGTGGCAAGAGAGTGATTAGCGGTTGAATTGCACAGTTGAGGTAAGTGGCTTGCCTAACTCTGTGTTGGGGAATTTCCCTTAGGCATTTTTACTGGTTTTTGCTATAAAGCCCTGTGTACGTGAGGTGACGAGCGCGTGCCCGGGATATTTTCACTGAAGTTCCTTATTGCTTCCTACGTAATGTTTCCTTTTAAACTCCATTATTACTGTTATCATTTAAATTGCATAATAACTTAAGGTTTATCATGGTAAATTAATTTCTAACTGATTTTCCAATCGTTACTATTCTTTGAAACTGATTTAATTATTTTCTTCTAGATTTCCAACTGGTTTTTCCTCAAACCCTTAAACTACGTTATTTTGGAGCTTTACTTTATATTACGTATGCATACAGGGATTGCGGGCATAGACCTGAGCCTTTCCCTCATTTTGCATTGCATACATAGGGATTGCGGGAAGAGACCTGAGCCTTTCCCTCATATTGCATTGCATACATAGGGATTTCGGGCAGAGACTAGAGCCTTTTCCTCATATTGCATTGCATTGTACCTTTACTTTCTTACAAAGCTTTATATATATATTGCGTTGAACCGAGCATTTGATTATACCGTTTCTTGCTAGCCTTTATTTATAATTCCTGTCGATTATCACCTGCTTTACTTACTTGTTCTCTATATCTGTTACTTTGCAAACCTCAGTAGGGCCTCTACCTGACCTCGTCACTACTTGACTGGGGTTAGGCTTGGCACTTACTGGGTACCGAATGTGGAGTACTCACGCCCTTCTGCGCATGTTTTCCCCATGTGCAGATCCAGGTCCTAGTACGCGGTATCTCAGCTAGCCAGCAGCAGCAGTATCAGGAGACTCGAGGTATAATCTGCAGCGTCCGCAGATCTCCGAGTCCCCTTCCTATCTTGAAGTTGTAGTACTTGTAGATGAAACTATACGGTCTTTTCTATCCAGTTGTACATATTGAGCAGTAGAGTAGCTTGTGATGTATTGTGATATTCCGGGTTCTGGGTAAAGTAATTGTTTATGCCGAGCGGCGTCGACTTTATTATGATTTATTTCACTTACTGTTATTTTTCCTATTTCATCTAAATTTCGCTTAAAGTATAGGCTTACCTATTCGTCTAGACTAGGTGCCGTCACGAGACCCAGTCGGAGGGAGAGCCGGGTCGTGACAAGTTGGTATCAGAGCTTCTAGGTTCATAGGAGTCACAACATCATAAGCCGATTTATTAGAGTCTCGCGGATCGGTGCTGAGACGTCCGTACTTATCTTCGAGAGGCTATGTAACTGTTAAGAAAGATCATACTTCTTGAAATCCCTTCTCGTGTTGATTATCACTATCAAATTCTTAAACTCTATTCTATTCTTGCTTACAGATGGTTCGCACTCGCACAGGACGTACCGACAATCAAGCACCCGAGCCCCCAGCCAGAGCCACTAGAGGCAGGGGTCGGGGCAGGGGACGAGCACGTGGTGCAGCCCGAGCACCGGCTAGAGCAGTGACGGAGGATCCCCCAGCGGCGGCAGTTGGTGAGGCACCGTAGATCCCTACTATCACTCCATCCCTCCAGGAGACTTTGGCCCAGTTCATGAGTGCTTTCAGTACTCTGTCGCAGGCGGGACTACTTCCGCTAGCCCCAGCTACATCCCAGGCCGGGGGAGGGGCACAGACTCCCGCAGCCCGTAGTCCTAAGCAGAGGGTTCACATGGGGCAGGTTCCCGAGTATATTCTTATGCCTCCAGCAGCTCCAGTTTAGCTTGAGGCCAGAGCAGCTGCATCTCAGTCCGAGCAGCTCCGTCTTTAGAGGTACAAGAGGTACCACCCACCTGAGTTTAGCGGTTTAGCTTCAGATGACGCTCTAGGTTTTCTTGAGGAGTGTCATCGCATCCTTCGTACCATGGGTATTGTGGAGACGAGTGGGGTCTCTTTCACTACTTTTCAGCTGAGAGGAGCAGCCTATCAGTGGTGGCGTGCATTTGAGCTTAGTAGTCCGGACGAGGCAGCCTCACTTACTTGGACTCAATTTTCAGAGATGTTTCTACTTGAGTTCATCCCTCAGAGTCTCAGGGATGCTTGGCGTGTGGAGTTTGAGCAGCTACGCCAGGGTACTATGACCGTGTCATAATATGCGGTCCGGTTCAGTGACTTGGCATGACATGCATCAGCTTTGGTATCTACTGTCAAAGAGCGAGTTCATCGTTTTATTGAGGGACTCCATCCTAGCATTCGTACCAGTATGGCCAGGGAGTTGGAGACTAATATCACTTACCAGCAGGCCGTGAGCATTGCTAGGAGGATTGAGAGTACGACAGAGAGGAAGAGAGGCCAAGAGGTCTCGAGAGACGGGTCATTTCTCAGGAGCTCGTGCATCAGCAGCACGCTATGGTAGGGGTTTTGTGAGTCGCCCGGTACATTCAGCTCTTCCAGCAGCCAGTGGTATTCCAGCACCTCCTAGACCTCGGGAGCCTTATTATGCACCACCAGTATCTCAGGCGCCTCCTGCTCGAGGTGCTATCACCGGCCAGTCCATCAGGCCAGTTCAGAGTCAGCAGCCACACCCTCAGAGGGGTTGTTTTTGGATGTGGTGACCCTCGTCATGTGATCAAGGATTGCCTTAGAGTTAGGAGGGATGTACCACCAGACACTTATCAGGTACCACGTCTGCCACCAGGTCCCCCAGCCATACTTCCAGCCCCAGCTGCTGCCCCACCATCTCAGGCAGCTCGAGGTGGAGGTCGGGGAGGACGAGGTCGTCCTAGAGGGAGAGGTCAGGCCAGATACTATGCCCTTCCAACCAGATCTGAGGCTATTGCTTCAGATTTAGTCATTACAGGTATGGTCCCCGTTTGTCATAGGGATGCATCGGTATTATTTGATCCAGGTTCCACATATTCATATGTATCATCTTATTTCGCCTCTCATTTGGGGATATCTCGGGATTCTTTGAGTACCCCCGTTTATGTTTCTACTCCTGTGGGAGATTCTCTTGTTGTGGACCGCATATATCGGTCGTGTTTGATTTCTATCAGTGGTTTTGAGACCAGGGCTGATTTATTATTACTCAGTATGGTAGATTTCGATGTTATTTTGGGCATGGACTGGTTGTCGCCCCACTATGCTATTCTTGATTGTCACGCCAAGACCGTGACGCTGGCTATGCCAGGATTACCGAGGTTAGAGTGGAGGGGTTCGCTAGAGTATACTCCTCGTCGAGTCATTTCTTTTCTTAAGGCTCAGCGGATGGTTGAAAAGAGGTGTGATGCTTATTTGGCCTACGTGAGAGATGTTAGTGCTGACACCCCTACCGTGGATTCAGTCCTAGTTGTGAGGGATTACCCTGATGTTTTTCCAGCTGACCTTCCGGCTATGCCGCCCGACAGAGACCTTGACTTTAGCATTGATTTATTGCCTAACACTCAGCCTATTTCCATTCCTCCCTATCGCATGGCTCCTCCTGAGTTGAAGGAGTTGAAGGAACAGTTGCAGGAATTGCTTGATAAGGGGTTCATCAGGCCCAGTGTATCGCCTTGGGGTGCTCCGGTGTTGTTTGTGAAAAAGAAGGATGGATCGATGCGTATGTGCATTGACTACAGGCAGTTGAATAAGGTTACAGTGAAGAATAGGTACCCGCTACCTCGCATTGATGATTTGTTTGACCAGCTACAGGGTGCCAAGGTATTCTCCAAGATTGACCTTCGTTCGGGCTATCATCAGCTAAAGATTCGGGAGTCGGATATCCCGAAGACTGCTTTCAGGACTAGATATGGTCACTACGAGTTCCTTGTTAGTTCATTCGGGCTGACCAATGCCCCAACATCCTTCATGCACCTGATGCACAGCGTATTTCGGCCTCATCTTGATACTTTCGTCATTGTGTTCATTGACGACATTCTGGTATATTCTCGGTCCCAGGAGGACCATGAGCAGCACTTGAGGACCGTGCTTCAGACCTTGAGAGAGAAGAAGTTATATGCCAAATTCTCTAAGTGTGAATTTTGGCTTGATTCTGTGGCATTCTTAGGCCATATAGTATCTTCGGATGGGATCAAGGTAGATCCGAAGAAGGTGGAGGCAGTGCAGAGTTGGCCCAGGCCGTCTTCAGCTATCGAGATTCGCAGTTTCCTCTGTTTGGCTGGTTATTATCGCTATTTCGTGGAGGGATTTTCGTCCATTTCAGCACCCATGACTAGATTGACCCAGAAGGGTGCACCTTTTATATGGACTGAGGAGTGTGAGGAGAGCTTTCAGAAGCTCAAGACAGCCCTGACTACAACTCCAGTGTTAGTCCTACCTACCGGTTCGGGGTCCTATACAGTCTATTGTGATGCTTCGAGGATTGGTTTGGGAGCGGTGTTGATGCAGGACGGTAGGGTGATTGCCTACGCGTCCAGACAGTTGAAGGTACATGAGAAAAATTACCCGGTTCATGATCTTGAGTTGGCAGCGATTGTTCACGCCCTGAAGATATGGCGTCATTATATATACGGTGTTCCCTGTGAGATATATACGGATCACCGGAGTTTGCAGCACATATTCAGGCAGAAGGATCTCAATTTGCGTCAGCGCAGGTGGTTGGAGCTACTCAAGGATTATGACATCACCATACTATACCATCCGGGGAAGGACAATGTGGTGGCCGATGCCCTGAGTCGCCGGGCAGAGAGTTTGGGTAGTTTTGCATATCTTCATGCAGCTGAGAGGCCCTTAGCTTTGGATGTTCAGTCCTTAGCCAACCAATTCGTGAGGTTGGACCTTTTTGAGTCTCACCGGGTTTTCGCTTGTGTTGTTGCTCGATCTTGTCTCTATGACTGCATTCGAGAGTGCCAGTCTGATGATCCCGACCTTAGAGCTCTTCGGGATGGAGTTCAGAGGGATGGTGTTAGAGATATGACCATAGATGACGATGGTGTGTTGAGACTGCAGTGCCGTATTTGTGTGCCTGGCGTAGATGGACTGCGGAGGTTTATCCTTGAGGAGGCCCATAGCTCGCGGTACTCCATTCATCCCGGCACCGCGAAGATGTACCAGGATCTGAGACAGCACTACTGGTGGCGGAGGATGAAAAAGGATATAGTGGAGTTCGTAGCCAGATGCCTCAATTGTCAGCAGGTCAAGTGTGAGCATCAGAGACCGGGAGGATTACTCCAGCAGATGAGGCTTCCATAGTGGAAGTGGGAGCGAATTACCATGGATTTTGTGGTCGAACTTCCTCGGACTCTGAGGAAGTATGATGCTATTTGGGTGATTGTGGATCGGCTGACCAAGTCAGCTCATTTCATTCCGGTATTGACTACATATTCTTCGGAGAGATTGGCTCAGATCTACATGAGGGAGATAGTCCGGTTGCATGGTGTGCCGGTATCTATTATTTCAGACCGAGGTCCTCAGTTCACCTCGCACTTCTGGAGAGCCTTGCATAGTGAGTTGGGTACCCAGATTGATCTCAGTACAGCATTCCACCCTCAGACGGACGGACAGTCCGAGCACACCATTCAGATTTTGGAGGATATGCTTCGTGCTTGCGTGATAGATTTTTTAGGGTCATGGGATCAATACTTACATCTTGCAGAGTCTTACAATAACAGCTATCAGTCCAGCATTCAGATGGCGCCGTTTGAGGCTTTATATGGTAGGCGGTGCAGGTCTCCAGTTGGATGGTTCGAGCCGGGCAAGGCCCGATTGTTGTGTACGGATTTGGTTCAGGATGCCTTGGACAAGGTGAAGGTGATTCAGGATAGACTTCGCACAGCCCAATCCAGACAGAAGAGTTATGCGGACCGGAGAGTTCGTGATTTATCATTCATGGCTGGTGATCGGGTTTTGCTTCGGGTATCGCCGATGAAGGGCGTCATGAGATTTGGGAAGAAGGGTAAGCTGAGTCCGAGGTTCATCGGCCCTTTTGAGATATTGCAGCGGGTTGGGGAGGTTGCTTATGAGTTGTCCTTGCCTCCCAACCTAGCAGGTGTTCATCCGGTATTCCATGTGTCCATGCTCCGGAAATATCATGGTGACCCAACTCATGTGTTGGATTTCAGCTCAGTCCAGTTGGATAGGGACCTATCATATGTTGAGGAGCATGTGGCCATTTTGGACATGCAGGTTAGAAAGCTCAGATCGAAGGATATTGCTTCAGTCAAGTTGCAGTGGAGAGGTCATCCGGTCGAGGAGGCGACTTGGGAGACCGAGCAAGATATGCGGAGCCAGTACCCTCACCTATTCACAGCTTCAGGTATGTTTCTATACTCGTTCGAGGACGAACGATTTTCTTAAGAGGGGGAGAATGTAACGACCTGGCCGGTGGTTTTGGAGAGTTAGCGCCCCGATCCCCTGATAAGTGTTCCTCCCATGTCTTATTAGTTTCAAGGAACGAGTCGGAGCGTTGAGTGATGAAAATTGGAGTGTTTTTGGACATATAGTCCTTTAAGGTGAGCTTTAACCTTAGAAATTGGGCCGGAGCGGGAGCTGTGTGAAGACAGATCCGGAATGGAAATCCGTCGACTCCGTTAGCTCCGTTGAGTGATTTCAGGGTTGGAACGTGTTCGGAATGTGTTTTTGAGGCCAGACGTAGATTTAGGCTTGAATTGGCGAAAGTTAGAATTTCGGCGATTTCGGCTTATAGGTGAGATTTTGCTATCGGACTCGGAATGGAATTCCGAAAGCGACAGCAGGTCCAGAATGTCATTTATGACATGTGTGCAAAATTTGAGGTCATTCAGACGTGTTTAGACGTGGTTCGGCGTCGGAGGTGAATTCTTGAAGATTCCTAAGTTCCTAGGCTTGAACCTATGTTTATTTGACGATTTTGATGTTATGGAGCGTGTTTTTAAGCTCGACCAAGTTCGAATAAGGTATTTGGACTAGTTGATGGTTTTGGTTGAGGTCCCAGGAGCCTCGGGTGTATTTCGGGTGTTCAAACGGACACTTCAAGGCCAAAAGCCTTAGCTGTTATTGCTGGTTTTTCTACAGCAGTCAAGTATTCACTGCGATCACATAAATGGAGCTGCGATCGCATAGTGTTAGATGAGAGGGTCAGGAGAATGATTTACGCGATCGCATATTATGGACCGCGATCGCATAGTTCTGCTGTGTTCGCTTCTGCGATCGCACATGAAGGGTCGCGATCGCATAGTGTTGCAGGGCTGGAGGAAAAATCTGGAGGTTACTCTCCCCGATCGCATGATACACTCTGCGATCGCATAACACTAATGCCATAAGGTCCGCGATCGCAGGCACATGTACGCGATCAAACTGAAGGTTTTGAGGCACGTAGAATTTTACTCTCCGCGATCGCGATTGAGACTCCGCAATCGCATAGAATAAAACAGCTAGGTAGATTATTAAACCCCATTTCGAAGCTTAAACCTTATTTCACCATTTTTGAGTTGTGGGAGCTCGGGGGAGACGATTTTTGAGGGACTTTTCACCTGGGTGTTCAAGGTAAGTGATTTCTAACCATCATAGGTTAATTTCCATGATTCTAATCTTAAATTCCACCCTTAATTCGAGATTTTTGAGTTGAAATTTGGGAAAATTATAAGAAACTTCCTAGAATAAATTTTGGGGTTTTGATTGGGTATTTGACCTCCGATTTGAGAGATTTTCATATGGTTAGACTCGTGAGTGAATAAGGTTTCGGAAAATATAATTTTTTCCCGAATCCGAGACGTGGGCCCGAGGGGCATTTTGGTTAATTTTCTAATTTCGCGTATTGGTTGTGAATTAATTAGTTATTTCGATTTCTTGAATTTATATTTACGTTATCCCATCGAATTGAATAGATTTGGGCCACCCGGAGTTGGATACTCGTGGCAAGAGAGTGATTAGCGGTTGAATTGCACAGTTGAGGTAAGTGGCTTGCCTAACTCTGTGTTGGGGAATTTCCCTTAGGCATTTTTACTGGTTTTTGCTATAAAACCCTGTGTACGTGAGGTGACGAGCGCGTGCCTGGGATATTTTCACTGAAGTTCCTTATTTCTTCCTACTTAATGTTTCCTTTTAAACTTTATTATTACTGTTATCATTTAAATTGCATAATAACTTAAGGTTTATCATGGTAAAATGATTTCTAACTGATTTTCCAATCGTTACTATTCTTTGAAACTGTTTTAATGATTTTCTTCGAGATTTACAACTTGTTTTTCCTCAAACCCTTAAACTACGTTATTTTGGAGCTTTACTTTATATTACGTATGCATACAGGGATTGCGGGCATAGACCTGAGCCTTTCCTTCATTTTGCATTGCATACAGGGATTGCGGGCATAGACCTGAGCCTTTCCCTCATTATGCATGGCATACAGGGATTGCAAGCATAGACCTGAGCCTTTCCCTCATTTTGCATTGCATACATAGGGATTGTGGGCATAGACCTGAGCCTTTCCCTCATTTTGCATTGCATACATAGGGATTGCGGGCAGAGACCTGAGCCTTTTCCTCATATTACATTGCATACATAGGGATTGCGGGCAGAGACCTAAGCCTTTCCCTCATATTGCATTGCATTGTACCTTTACTTTCTTACAGAGCTTTATATATATATTGCGTTGATCCGAGCATTTGATTATACCGTTTCTTTCTAGCCTTTATTTATAATTCTTGTCGATTATCACCTACTTTACTTACTTGTTCTCTATATCTGTTACTTTGCAAACCTCAGTAGGGCCTCTACCTGACCTCGTCACTACTTGACTGGGGTTAGGCTTGGCACTTACTTGGTACCGATGGTGGAGTACTCACGCCCTTCTGCGCATGTTTTCCCCATGTGTAGATCCAGGTCCTAGCACGCGGTATCTCAGCTAGCTTCCAGCAGCACTATCAGGAGACTCGAGGTATAATCTGCAGCGTCCGCGGATCTCTGAGTCCCCTTTCCTATCTTGAAGTTGTAGTACTTGTAGATGAAACTATACGGTCTTTTCTATCCAGTTGTACCTATTGAGCAGTAAAGTAGCTTGTGATGTATTGTGATATTCCGGGTTCTGGATAAAGTAACTGTTTATGCCGAGCGGCGTCGACTTTATTATGATTTATTTCACTTACTGTTATTTTTCCTATTTCATCTAAATTTCGCTTAAAGTATAGGCTTACCTAGTCGTCTAGACTAGGTGCCGTCACGAGACCCAGTCGGAGGGAGAGTTGGGTCGTGACACTCACAATACAAACAAATCCTTTAGTAGTGGACTGAACCACCCTAACCTTCCGAGATCCGCCTAGAACTGACAGGACATAGCATTTGAACGCTTCCGACTGAAATCTATTATGATGGTCGACAAGCCCCACACACACCTGTACAAACCATACACATGCCCAATCATACCGAAGGAACTAATCACTGCCGAACAAGTATCGTGTCCTCATGGCTAACCAATCCATCTTCTCTTAATCATCTTTAATTGTCTCAAAGATAATAGTATCTCCTTTCAACTCATAGAAACTCAACCCTCACTCATCCCAAGTGACCTTGATTCACGAGACCATGCTGCCTAAACTCCGCAACCCCTCTCACAACCTCCTGAAAATCTTTCTACAACTCGGAGTTTATTTCTCTCACTCTTCCAACACTATCCTGCATGTTGAAATAACATAGAACACTCCAATTAGTCTCCTTCTCCTCAGAGATTATACTGCAGAAGCTCGATTCTTAATCACACTGCTGCCTGAAACCCTTACACACCACAGTTTCAAACTTTCAAACTCACTAGGACCGCTGCTGAGAGTCACCCACTCTGGCTGACCCCGAATACAATCAACTCCAAGGCTCTTCTAGCACATGAACATGATCTTCAATGAAGCACGTGACTGAGTCACTACCCTTACAAATTGCCTATGTCTTAAGCACAAATTCTTAGTCTTCCAGAGCCTAACCCTGGTCCAATAGGACAAATTTGCACATTTTTATCATATGCCATGCTCACTTACCGATTCACTCCTTTCTCTTAGTTGTAACAACTTGCCGATACACTGGCAATTCCGAAATCCCATGAGGTCGCAACCCTACAATCCAACTACAGGTGGTGGGACTCCCCCACTTAACCCGAAGCTACCCCTTTTCTCACTCTAGACCCATGCTGGGATCCTTCCTCCCTTGCTAGCATGATCTTGCTCAACCAATCTGTCAGCCCTTCCGAATTTAGCATTCCCCAAATACCAAAAAAAATCCCTAGCATCATTAGCCCATTCTGCCTCCTAACGAATTGTCGCTATGATTCCTTACAGAGAACTACTAACCATACCACTGCTATCCTATACAAAAAAATACCCGCTAACCTATGCCCAGAAATACCTGCTAACCTATTCCTAGAAATACCCACTAACATATTCCCAGAAATACCTGCTAACCTATACCTAGAAATAACCCACCTGCAGAAATCACCAACTGACACCGCCCGACAATACTGCGCTACACCCCTATGACATCAACACCCCATCCTAAGCCTGTACTCATTCACCAGCTTTACTAGTCCGTCCGCTTCTCAAGGACATCTACTGAATGCGCCACGATATCCTCAAATTCACCTGCAATATCGCATCCTTCTTTATCCCTAATAATCTTATCTTTGTTGCATCCAGCCTTCCGCCGAATAACCAACATTTTGGTTTAAGCTTGTGGACCTACTCCCTGTCCGCAAAATTTCTCAAATCACTTCGATTCGTCCTCAAGGCATGCCACCGCCTTACCACTGAACTCATAGGCTATACTGCCACTTCTTACTTAGTTGAACTCATTCCTTTAAGCAATTCCCCGACCTCCGTCTCTGATGCCGGGCGTTTGGATATTTAGCCGCTACCTGACACTTCTCACATGACCTCCTACATTGCATGCTTCTCAATTGCAGCCTCAATTCAATATCATTCTCTGTAGCTCTTGAACCAGCAGATCATCACGACTTCAAATTCTCTAATGATCATATTTCTTGAGCTGCCTTCATTAAAAGTGCTCATTCCATACTTTAACCACCGCACACCATGGTCTATAACAGCTGCTTTTTCAACACTGCTTCACCACACTCTATCCCAATGCAACCGAATAACTATAGCACCGACGAACTAAACATGTTCTATTCGATCAAATGAAAATACCACATCACAGGTGAATATTCCACCCTTCCCAATGACACCCAGCTTCGATACTTCATCAACCCAAACCGAACCATTCATAATCCAAATGCCTTCCCTCTACCAAAACTAAAATACCGAAATCTTGAAATCACACTCTGAGAAGACCTCCGTTCAAGCCATTCATCACCCCCTAATACATGGGCAAGCATTCTGCAGCCATATCAACATCGCGCGATAACCAATCGAAACATCATCAATATTCAAGCATAGCCTCAAGGCTCTCAGAAACACAACTACTGAGCTGAAATAACATCATATTCTTCTTGCAGGGCAACAACAACAGCCCCGAATGACTACGCATGAAAGACTTCACGCACCATATCTGTAACATCACCACAACTCCTCAAATTACCGATTCATAACAAGCGGTTCGCGACGCATAAGATTGAGTAGGAAGGAAGCATAGGCATAAGCCTTAAGGGAATCAAATCGCACAATGAGGAATCAAGAAGGGAAGTACTCCTAATAGCCATGTAGCCTCTCGAAGATAAGTACATACGTCTCTGTACCAATCCACAAGACTCTACTAGACTTGCTCATGACTCGTGAAACCTAGGGGAACCTAGAGCTCTGATACCACGTTGTCACGACCCAAAACCTATGGGTTGTGATGGCGCCGGACACCTCTGTCAGGCAAGCCAACCCCTTAATTAGTTGAAATACCTTCATATTTAACAATTTTGAAATCGTTGCCTTTATGCATTTCATAATCAAATAAATAAATTTTTATAAATTAAACACGACAAGAAATATATTAAATTCAATAAAACAAGACTCAACACATCCCCAGAACCCGGTGACACGAGTACATGAGCAGTTTCTAAGGATTTATACAATTATACAACTATTGTCCGAGAAATAAATGGGACAAAAGCAATAGAGATACAATGTAAAGATATAGAAAGAAAGAGACTCTGTCAACTGCGGAACGCCTCCGGATAAATGCAGTCCGAGCAAGTCTCCAAATCAATCATTGAACTATGAAGATACCTGTGCAACAAAATGCACAGAAAGTGTAGCATAAGTACATATACATATATGTACCCAGTGAGTATCTTGCCTAACCTTGAAGAAGTAGTGACGAGAGGTCGACTCGATACTCACTAAGGTCCAACAGTAATAACATATGATAGATTATAATCAAATACGGTAGGCATGTCAGGAAATAAGCAACAAGTACATATCACGAGCAGGAATCCAAACAACTACTGAACTAAACAATAAAGCACTTTCAAGGGTAAGACCACCAAACGAAACATAATTCACAAATTCTTAGATCCGCCGTGACGTATGGCCCGCTCCCATAAGGTACCTTCTACACTCGTCGTGGCGTACGGCCCGATCCCATATTCATTTCAATTTCTTTTCAACATTGTCGTGGCGTACGACCCGATCCCATATTCATTTCAATTTCTTTCTTCCCTAACAAATTCCCTACCATTCAACCATTTTTCCATAAATCCTCAGAGGAATAACACTATACAACACATAATCTCATAGTACATATGGCGTCACAGTAAATCATATAAAGCATTACAAGTAAAAATACATCAGGCTATCCGAGGAAAGCATATAAGGCGTTTCGAGAAAGCATACAAGGCATGATGTGGGTCTAACTACCCGGACATAACAATAATAGCCGCTACGTACGGACTCTCGTCACTTGGCGCGTACGTAGCCCCCAAACAATTTACACATAGCATATACATCACCTATGGGTACAATTCCCTCTTACAAAGTAAGAAAGGAGACTCACCTCGTGTCGAATCTACCCCTCGGACCATAATTGCGCCCGAAACACCGAACTCTACACCTGAGGACTTGCAACTAGCCAAAAGGTATACAATAATATCAATGCATGCACAAAGCGGGAAGCTATCCTAGTTATTCAATAAAATCGCTATTCTTGAAGAATTTCCAAATTCCAACCACGGTCCCGCACGATCAAATTCCGAAAATTCTCAAAGGGATCACTCACCCATAGCCTAAGGATCATTAATGTGTGATTTCTACTTGAATTCATGGCCTAAAATGGAAAATCACAAATTCCTCAAGAATCCTAAAATTACTACCTAATTCCCTGATTTTTTGATAATTTAGTAGGGAATTTAACTAGGGATTAATGTTCGAAACTAGTGTTAAATAGGGAATTTACTTACCTCAAGTACTATGTTGAAGGCCCTCTTGGAATCTCTCAAATAACACAAGGAAGAAGATGGAAATGGAAAGAATAACTTAAATTCGGTATATAAACTACCCTGCCCAGATGTCCCTTCATCGCGAACGTGACAGGGGCATCGCGTCCGCGAAGGCCAATGTCCCAGGCCTCAGGAGGCCCTTCTATGCGAACGCGAGAGAGAGCCTGCGAACGCAGAGGCTAGCTGGGCTAGACCTTCGCGAACGCAGTTGGACAGGTGCGAAGGCAAAGACAAATGGTAGCTAGGCCGGCCCAATTGGCTGGACCCTATGCGAACGCGACGGAGGGCCTGTTAACGCGGAGGCTAGTTGGGCTAGACCTTCGCGAACGCGGCTGGAGGGGTGCGAACGCGAAGGCCAGGGGGCCCAACCCATCGCGAACGCGGGCTGGGGAACGCGGGATGGGGAACGCAAACGCGTAGAGCATTCGTAGCCCCTACCAAATTCCTTTTTCGCGAACGCGGTCACCCTCCCGCGAACGCGAAGAAGGTGTAGATACAGAAAATTCTGGTTTTTCCAACTTAGCTCCTGGGGGTCCAAAACACACCCGAGCCTCTCGGGACCCCGCCTAAAAGCACCGGCAAGTCTATATTCATGATACGGACTCGCTCGAACTTCCGGAACGAGAAAAACAACAACGAAATTCAGAATTTGACCCCAAAACCAAATTGAATCAACACTTTGAACTTAGAGTTCTAGAATTTATTTCAATGCGCCGCACCGGCCTATACTAATCGGAATGACTTCAAATTTTGCAGAGAAGTGATAAATGACATAACGGAACTATTTTCGGTCTCGGAATTTCATTCGGACATCGGAAACATAAAATCACATTCCAAACCAAATTTCAACTTCTATGAGATTTCTCAAAACTTCATTAACTCTAATTTTCTCATTTTGATCTGAAACCCGTCAAATCAAGTTCGTTTCTTACTAAATTTCACAGATAACTTAAATAACACATATTGAACCTGTTTCGGGCTCGAAATCATAATACGGGCCCGGCCGCACAGGTTTTACATTAAGGTTCATTTTCATAAGCCTTTAATATTTTCATAAAACAATTTCCTTTAAAAATTCATTTCTCGGACTTGGATCCTCGAAATTCGATTTCGGGCATACGCCCAAGTCCCATATTTTCCTACGGACCTTCCGAGACCGTCAAATCACGGATCTGGGTCCGTTCACCAAAAATGTTGACCAAAGTCAATTTTATTCAACTAATTATCATAAATTCAACTCTTTATCAAGTTTCCACATAAAGGCTTCCTGGCTACGCGCCTGGGATATGCACGCACATTGAGGTGAGATTGAGGGAGGCTTTCGGCGCCTCGGAACACAGTCATAATTAAATTTACATAAGATGACCTTTGGGGTCATCGCAGTTTACTCAAAATTCCAGTCATACTCAATTTCCTCAACTTAAGGATTCTGAAATGAGAATTTTCCTTTCAATTTAAACCAGAACCTCCTGAATTTCAACTCTGAAAATACCCACAAGTCACAATGCCCGAAATGAAGCTGTTCATGACTCCCAATTGCTGAACGACGCGCTAGATCTCAAAATGATCGGTCGAGTCGTTAGAAACGGCCTCAGAATGAGTTTTGGTTAATTTCAACAGCTTTGTATGATGATTTTGGACTTAAGCGTATGTTCAGATCGGGATTTGGATAACTCGGGAGCTTTTCAGCGTATATTGTGGAAGTTAGCATTTTAGAATGAATTTCATAAGTTTGGGTTGAAGTGCATTTCAGTGATATTGATATCCATTTGGGATTCCGGTCCTGGGAATAGCTCCGTATGGTGATTATAAAGTTGGGAGCACAATTGGAAGTGAATTCGGATGTCTGTAGGTCATTTTGAAGTCATTTGGCTAAAGATAGAAATTTGACGATTTTTGAGATGTTTGACCGAGAGTTTGACTTTTTAATATCGGGGTCGGATTCCAATTTCGAAAGTTGGAGCAGGTACGTAATGTCGAATATGACTTGTGCGCACAATTTGGGGTCAATCAGACGTGATTTGATATGTTTCGGCATCAGATGTTGAAGTTTGAAATTTCAAAGTCCATAAAGCTTGAATTGGAGTGAGATTCATGATTTCGACGTTGTCTGATATGATTTGAGGCCTCGAGCGAGTTCGTATCATGTTTTGGGCCATGTTGGTATAATTGGTTAAGGTCCCGAGGGCCTCGAGTGGATTTCGAAAGGTTAACAGAATGGATTTCGGGCCAAAATAGCTGCTGAAATATGTGCTGCAATTATGTTTTTGACAGCAATTGATGCATCGAAAAGCTAACTTTGGAAGCGTATATATCAAAATCTATAAGGAATCTAAAAATTTGCAAAACATAAAAAGTGTATCCCTTGCATTTTCGTTTCCAGAAAGTTTATCCATTAATGTTTTGGGAATTTGATCAGAAAGTTATGACCGATTGAAGATGGCTGGTGAAGCAGTTTCGACAGAATTTTCTGATGCATGGAGCCGACTTTAGAAGCTCATATCTCAGAATATATAAAAAGTTATATGGTGTACAACCTATCAAATGAAAGATCGTCGAGTCTAGTTTCTAAATCTTCAAACCGTTTGTCATTTGGATATTTGTACAAAGCAGTTATGAGCGTTTTAATAGAAGGTGTACAACAGGGAAAAATTATAATTGGATGTACAATCTGCACAGCGCCAGGTGCAACTCGATGAAGCCTGGGCAGAATATAAGTCTTAAAAAACGAGGGTTGAGCCATTTTTAACATATTTTTACATTTAGAGCTCGGTTTTTGGTGATTCTTTGAGGGTTTTTCACACAAATCGAATGGGTAAGTTTTCTTCCACTAGAATTAATTATATATTTCGTGAATTAGTTCTTGTTTTTATCATGTAATTTGTGTTTTTAGTTGAGGAAGAATGTGGGGTTTGAAAGAAAATTTCTAACATGAAAAATCATGATTTGAGGGACCAAATGATATCGGAATTTGATAAACTTTATATGGTTGAACTCGTATCGGAATGGGTAATCGAATTTTGTAAAATTTGTCGGGTTCCGAGGTGCGGGCCCGGGGGTCGACTTTTGGATCGATTTTTATATCTTGGTAAGATTGAAACTTTATTAATTAGAATAGTTCCTTATACGTTTGATGTGCATTTTGAAGTTGTTTTAGTTGATTTGAGCCGTCCGGAGGTCCTTTCCGCCAAAGAAGTATATTTTTGAGTACCAGGTTGTCGTCTTTGAGGTAAGTATCTTTCCTAACCTTGTGGGGGGGGGGAACTACCCCTTAAGATTGAGTCTTCCTTGTTGATTGTAGTCCGTGCATACGAGGTGACGAGTGCGTACTCAGACTTATTTGCAAATAGATTGGCCTTTTAGGATTTGTAGGTTCTTATGTTACCTGTGTATGAATTGTAATTGTTACATTTGAACCATTGGTTGTTAATTTCATCCTTTCCTTCTTAAATTAGAATTACTTGCTTTTGAATTCCTTCGTTGGCTATTTGATCTTAATTGACTTAACTGAATATTTTACCGCTCTTATCATCATGCTATATTTTCTTCCTAAAACTGTCAAATTGACTATATTAGTGTTATCTAGCTTTATAGTTGTTTAGCCATAGTTAGAACATCCGTTCCTTCGTGTCAAGCATGCCCGTGAGTCTTACATTGTGAATTATATGCTTTTTCCCTTAAGTGCTACTTAGGTCTAGTTGATAACAATTTATGTTGTTGATATTTCCTTGATGTTGCCTATTACTTGGCCTTTGTTCAAGCTGAGTTTCATTCTGTGAAGTTAACTGTTTAGGCGAGATTGCTTATAGTTGTTTACCTTGCCGGGATGATGTGGTTTTCATTGTTGACTCCCTTGTCGGGATGGTATGGTTTCTATATCTGTTAATGATGTTAATGATATTGTTTGCATTGCTGACTCCCTTGCCGGGATATTGTGATTTATGGTTCATACTGTTGATTTTCCTTGCCAAACTGTTTTTCTTGATATTGTTTGGGTGAGGAAGAGTGTAAAGCACGAAGGGTGATGTCGTGCACTTATTTTGGTGAGGATGAGAGTAGAAGCACGAAGGGTGATGTCGTGCACTTATTTTTGTGAGGATGAGAGTAAAAGCACGAAGGGTGATGTCGTGCACTTGTTTTGGTGAGGATGAGAGTAAAAGCACGAAGGGTGATGTCGTGCACTTGTCTTTGCATTATTATTTCAATTGTTCATGTTTTATATTTTACTTCACTTATTTAAGTGTTATTATTCAGGTGTTTCAATTTGGATATTCATACTGTTCCCTTACTGTATTTTTGACAAGACTCGATATTCTTCCTGTACTGCATGGAAATTTCTGAGTTATAGACTGAGTTCTAGTAGATTTATCTTGAGGAGACTATGAACAAAAGATTCTATTGAAAAGTATTATTGAAAAAGTAATGATTTCGAGGGAGATTATGTCTGAAGGACTTTTATTTCGAAGGTATATTTGAAAAGCATTCGTCTTGCATAAAATGATATTTGGGAGTCATTTATTGGGAAGGCATATTTGGAAATTTCGTATTTTTGAAAGAAACTATGTTCTATGTATTTCTTTTTATTAAATATACATATATATATATATATATATATATATATATATAGACATTTAGAGAAAGTATGTTTTCAAAGGAGATCTTTCTATAATGAAATGATTATATCTTCGAAGTTTTCAACATTAACTGCTTTTTAAAAGTTTCCACCAGCTTGTTGATTTTAGTGGTTAAGGCCCGATGTGAACAAACAGACGCAGAGTCGAGTTATTAGTGTTTTCTATTGTGTTATGTTTTTCTTCCGGTTTGGCTTGTTTTGCTGTCCATCTCTCTGTGTATTTTTATGTTGTTCCGTTGGTTAATTTATGTAATTTCCTTCCGCATTATATTGTCATTGTTGTAAATTATTTCGTGAACTCTTAGATAGATGTAGTGTTCGGTTATTTCTATATTCATGTGGGTTTATTTTGTAGACCAGGGTGTCTTGACTAGTCCTCGTCACTACTTCATCGAGGTTAGTCTTGATACTTACTGGGCACCGTTGTGGTGTGCTCATACTACACTTCTGCACATTTTTATGTGCAGATCCAGGTATTTATTGTTAGTAGCTACGCGGATGATTGTCGAGGAGACTCAAGGTAACCTGCTGCTGCGTTCGTAGGCTTCAGAGTCACCTTCTCTTGGTATTTATTATTCATAACCTGTTGTATTCATTCCGAATAGTGGTAATTAGACGTTTTTGAATAAATTCGTAGAACTTATGACTTGTATTACCGGTTTTGGGAAAATTTGTAAATTCTATCAAGATTCTATATCGAGACTGTTAGTTTTCCTTTTATTATTGTTGTTATTCAGTAACTATTAGGCTTACCTAGTCCCTAAGACTAGGTGCCATCACGATACCCAACGGAGGGAAATTTGGGTAGTGACACAAACCCACTACTCTTGTCCAAGCCTCGATAAAGGGAAAAACTGTTGGTGTGTCTAGTTGTGCCAGACACTACAATAAGTATTGTGTTGGCACGAGAAGATAAAAGTATTCAATCTCCAATCAATTATTTTACTAAGGCACTTATAGATGACAAAACCAGGTAGCCCCACCTGAAGAAGTTAGCTCTAGCACTCATAATGGCCGCTTGGAAACTAAGGCCTTATTTTCTGTGCCACCCTATTTCCATGGTAACTACCTTCCTATTATGGAACATACTTTATGAGTTAGATCTTTCATAACTACCTTCGCACCCCTATCAAGTCACAAGTCCTAGCCGACTTTGTCGCCAACTTTCGTGCAACTATACTTTAGGAGGCTGAAATGGAAGTGATTATAGCTTCTAGGATAGCTTTGAGACTCTATACCCTGTATACATATGGTTCTTCAAGCACGACAAGGTCCGGATTTTGCATCGTATTTATCACCCGAACCGGTGAAATAATGCTTTAAGCCATTAAATTCCATTTTATAACTAAAAATGCAGCAGAGTACGAGGCAATAATCGCATGTCTTGAACTAGCCAAGGAGTTGGGAGGAAAACATACGTCACGACCCGGTTTACCCTCCAAAAAGGGTATCGTGACGGCACCTAGTCTCTACGACTAGTTAAGCCTAAATTTGCGAAAAATCTTAATTTGAACGATAAAATTAAGACAGAAAAGGAAAAATATAAGTAGATATAACATAGCCGCTCGGCATGTACAAGTATAACTCCCAAAACCCAGAATGTCACATCATAGTCACAAGCTTCTATACAGTAATAGCTCTATACAACAGGAAAGAAAATACATAGAAATCTTTATCTAGACCGAAATGGAAGGTGACTCGGAGGTTTCTGTGGACGTGACAGAACTACCTTACAGTCTCCTCGTAACAGTTGCGACGACCACTTGCCATGTCGCTGAGAAGTCGAACATGGATCTGCACATGAAATACATGTGCAGGAAAGGGAATATGCACACCACATTCGGTACCCAGTAAGTGCCAAGCCTAACCCCAGTCAAGCAGTGACGAGGTCAGGTTAAGTCTCTACTGGATTTTTAAATAAACAGTTTAAATAGTGCGAAAAAGAAATAAGTTATAAAGTAGACAGTTAAAGTGAATAAGCTGAAATAAGACAGTAAAAATGGAGCCCTCGGCTCAGCACAATGTATCACACAATGGAATCTCCCGGGATACTGTCCTGTAGTTCTAATTATCAACATGCAGTACACGGGGGTTTTCCCAGAATACGTCTGTATTCTCCAATTTAAATATGCAATACAGGGGGGGTCTACCAGAATACGTCTGTAGTCCCCAATTTAAATACGTAGTGCAGGGGGATCTCCCGGAATATGTCTGTAGTCCCCAATTTAAATATGAAATGCGAAGTAAATGCCAATAAACATCGATTCTAACAGTACATAAAAAATACAGGTAGGAAAGGAGGGGAAAACTAACTAAACATGGCGCATAAAGTGTCAATTAAGCAATTTAATATGGAAATAATAGGCATGGTTTCCTAATCTAAGATAAACAATTAAACACGTAGAAGTGATGTAATAGAAGTACAAGGCACTGTATAATTTCTGAAAGAAAAGTGGGATTTTTGAGAAATGGCCCGTGTATGTACTCGTCACCTCACGTACACAGCGCCCACACAACAATTATATCAAAACAACCTATGGGAAAAGTCTCCAACACAGAGCTAGGAAAGCCACTTACCTCGACTACTCTACTCAACTCGAAACCACGTTCTTTCCACGAGTACCCGACTCCGAATGGCCCAAATATATTAGATTCAATTGCATAATGTAAATAGCATTTTAAGAAATTAATCTAGTTAATTAGTTCAATGCTAATATGCGAAATTAGGAAAAATTTCCATAAAGTCCTCCAGGGCCACGTCTCGGAATCGAGTGAAAGTTACCAACTTAGAACACCCATTCACTTACGAACACAGTCGAACAAGAATCATCAAAATCCGACATCAAAATCCCATTAAATTCTCGGATTTCTACTTGGGGAACATTTCTCCCATTATTCTAATTTTTCTCCCAATTTCCTTGAATAGATTGAAATAATTGTTATAGATTAATGATATATAAGTGAAATAGGATTAGGAATCATTACCTATGAGTCTTCTCTTCAAAACCCACTCAAAATCGCCTAATCTCGAGCTCCAATCATTTTTAGAAGATATGAAATTCAAATCCTCAAATTAGATGTTATCTGCCCAGCGACCCCGCACCTGCGATCCATTGGACCGCACTTGCGGTCCCGCATTTGTGGAAAAGACACCGCAGGTGCGGTAACACATTAATGGGCTGGGGGTCGCACCTGTTGTCTCTGGGCCACATATACGGATTCCTCATCGCACATACGAGCCCAGCCGCCTAAGCCCAAAAGTCGCATCTACGCATCATTACGCGCGCCTGCGTGTCCGCACCTGCGGCTCCCCTTCTACAGGTGTGAAACACCAGAACCAGCAATGCTTCAGCTGGTGTTTAAGTCCAAAATCTCCCCGTTGAGCATCCAAAACACCCCCGAGGCTCCCAGGACCTAAACATAAACTACCAACCAGTCCTAGTACCTCAACCAAACTTAGTCGAGTCTTCAAACCACATCACATAACACCAAAATCACAAATTATACATGGATTAAAGCCTAAAAACTTAGAAATATTCCAAAATCTACAACGGATGCCGCAACACGTCAAAACTTATTCGAATGAACTCAAATTGTATACACAGGTCATAGATTATACTACCGACCTGTTTCCACTTCCGGAATCCCTTTCTAAGCCCGATATCAAAATCGCACCTATCGGCCGAAATTCTAACTTTCGCCAATTCAAGCCTAAAACTACCATAGACCTAGAAAACGTATTCCGGACATGCTCCTACCTCCGAAATCACACAACGGAGCTAACAGAGTCGACGTAATTCCATTCCGGACCCATCTTCACACAGTTTCGACTACAACCCAATTTCTAAAGCTTAACTCATATATAGGGGCGATGTGTCCCAAAACTCTCAAGAATCCATTACTAACCACTCCGACAAGCCCCATAAGCATATACAAACGTGGGGATAACAATTACTAGGGGATCGGGGCGCTAACTCTCAAAACGACCGACTAGGTCATTAGATTCTCCCCCTCTTAGGAAAATCGTTCGTCCTCGAACGAGTATCAAGACATACCTGAAGCCGTGAAAAGACTAGGGTACTAGATGCGCATATCCTGCTCGATCTCCCAAGTCGCCTCCTCGACCGGCTAACCCCTCCACTGAACCTTAACTGGTACAATATTCTTCCACCCGAGCTTTTTGACTTGTCTTACCAATATGGCTACTGGCTCCTCAACATATGATAAATCCTTGTCCAATTGGACTAAACTGAAATCCAAAACATGGGTCGAGTCACCGTGATACTTCTGGAGCATAGAGATGTGGAATACCGTATGAACTACTGCTAGGTTGGGAGGCAAGGCTAGCTCATAAGCAACCTCCCCAACACGTCGTAATATCTCAAAAGGGCCAATAAATTTCGGACTCAACTTACCCTTCTTCCCAAACCTCATGATGCCCTTCATAGGCAATACCCGAAGCAAAACCCAATCACTAGCCATAAATGCCAAATCACGAACCTTCCGGTCCGCATAACTCTTATGTCTGGACTGAGCTGTGCGAAGTCTCTCTTGAATCACCTTCACCTTGCCCAAGGAATCCTGGACCAAATATGTACCCCTCAATCGGGCCTCGCCCGACTCAAACCACCCACTAGAGACCGACACTGTCTACCATACAAAGCCTCATACGGCGCCAGCATATCCTCAAGAATCAGAATCGTGCGCTTGAACTATCCGTCTGTCTGAGGGTGAAAGGTTGTACTCAACTCTACTCTGGTGCCTAGCTCCTGCTAAACGGCTCTTCAGAACCGTGAAGTGAACTGTGTACCTCTGTCTGAAATGATAGATATTGGAATACCGTGAAGGCGAACAATCTCCCTAATATAAATCTCATCCAACCTCTCGTAAGAGTATGTAGTCAACACTGGAATTAAATGGGTTGACTTGGTCAGCAGATCCATGATCACCCAAATAGCATCGAACTTTCTAAAAGTCCGAGGAAGTCCAACCACAAAGTCCATGGTGATCCGCTCCAATTTCTATTCTGGAAGCTCAATCTGCTGAAGCAACCCTCCTGGTCTCTGATGCTCATATTTGACTTGCTGACAGTTGAGGCACTTAGCCACAAACTCCATTATATCCTTTTTCATCCTTCTCCACCAGTAGTGCTGTCTCAGGTCCTGGTACATCTTCGCGGTACCGGATGAATGGAGTATCGCGAGCTATAGGCCTCCTCAAGAATCAATTTCCGAAGCCCATCCACATTGGGCACACAGATCCGACCCTACATCCTCATCACACCATCATCTCCCTGGGATCACCTCGCCGAACCCTGTCGTGAAGAACTAGAAGGTGGGGATAATCATATTGGCGCTCTCTGATGCAGTCATAAAGAGAAGATCAGGCGACCACACAAGCTAATACCCGGCGAGGCTCTAAAAGATTCAATCACACAAACTGACTGGCTAAAGACTGAAAATCCAAGGCTAAGGGCCTCTCAACTGCCGGAAGATATGCCAAACTTCAAAAAATCTTCGCTCGGCGACTCAAGGCGTCAGCCACCACATTGTCCTTCCCCAGGTGGTATAATATGATGTCATAGTGCTGCAAACTCCGGTGATCTGTGAAAATCTCATAGGGAACACCGTATAAATAATGACGCCATATCTTCAGGGCATGAACAATCGCTGCCAACTCGAGATCATGAACTGGATAGTTTTTCTCATGCACCTTCAGTTGTCTGGATGTGTAGGCAATCACCCTACCGTCCTACATCAACACTGCTCCAAGGAAAATCCTTGAGGCATCACAATAGACTGTATAGGACCCTGAGCCTGAAGGCAATACCGACACTAGGGCTGTAGTCAAGGCTGTTATGAGCTTCTGAAAGATCTCCTCACACTCCTCAGTCCACCTGAACGGAGCACCCTTCTCGGTCAGTCTGGTCATAGGTGCTGCAATGGATGAAAATCCCTCCACAAAACGTCGATAGTACCCTACCAAACCAAAAAAACTACGGATCTCAGTAGCTGATGACGGTCTAGGACAACTCTGCACCGCCTCCACCTTCTTAAGGTCTATCTTGATCCCATCACAAGACAACACATGGCCAAAGAATGCCACTGAATCAAGCCAAAATTCACACTTAGAAAATTTTGCATACAACTTCTTCTCCCTCAAAGTCTGAAGCACAGTCCTCAAATTGTCACGACCCCAAATCCTAATTCAGGTCGCGATGGCGCCCAAAAACGGGGTTACGCAAGCCGATATAACTTTCACTAAGTGATACCCTTCCCATTCGATCAAACAAGTCAATGATTACCAGTTTATAACAACTAACATGATACTAGCCTTGAGTGAAGGTAAAATCATAGTAGATACAAGGCTGAAATAAAACATACACATTGATATACATCCTAAAACCCCACAAATATATATCCGCGTGTGTGCCAGAAACTAGTGTCACGAGTGTCACGGGCAACTACTGAATATACAATGACTACAACAAATACAAGGTCTCACTCTGAATGAAATAGACAGAGATCATGAAAAAAGAAACTCCAGGGTGCTTCTAGGAAGTCGTCAGGAAAGCAACTCACCGTGAAGTATGACCACGCTATCAATATCTGGCACCGACCTGAAAATCAGATGGACCAGCCTCCAGACCTGTACAGTCAAGTACAGAAAAGGAAAGAAAGTGCGGCATGAGTACATATATATAAATATGTACCCAGTGAGTATCCCGTCTAATCTCGAAGAAGTAGTGACGAGAGGTCGAATCGATACTTACTAAGGCCCAACAGTCGTAAAGTAAGCAGGATATAAAGAAAAATGTAGGTAAGTAAAACAAATAATCAAGTACATCAATATCCGGCATCAAATAACAAGCTCAAATCAAACAAGTTTGGTATCCGCCGTGGCGCACGGCCCGCTCCCATATGGTACTCAATCTCGTTGTGGCGTACGTCCCGTTCCCACCCTGGTAGTCTCAATCTCGGCGTGGCGTACGGACCGATCCCACCCTAGTAGTCTCAATCTCGCCGTGGCGTACGGCCCGATCCCATAATATAATCAATCATCACTATGTCGTGGCGTACGGTCCGATCCCATAATATAATCAATCATCACTCTGCCGTGGCGTATGGCCCGATCCCATAATATAATCAATCATCACACTGCCGTGGCGTACGGCCCAGACCCATCCCGTGATTATCTTATCACACTTAAATCAAGCCAGGTATCACAATGTTCAAAGACAACAATACCAATCACACAAGTATACAAGTCATATCTATGCTACAACAGGAAAAAAATGAACATGTTGTGTCCTAACTACCCGGAGGAAGCAGTAATAGCCACTACGTACGGACTCTCGTCACTCGGTGCGTACGTAGACCCCAAACAAGATCACATAGCAAACAAGGTTACCTAGAGGGACAATTTCCCTCTTACGAGGTTAGAAAGGAGACTCACCTCGATAAAAGCACTCCTCGGACCAAGGACCGGATCAAAAGATGCGCCCAAAATTCTGAAACTACTCTTGACGGCTCACAACTAGCCAAACATAGCATAATTGAATCAATTCATGCTCCAGGAATAAGAATTAATAAGATATTCCAAAATATAGCATTCTTGAATGTTTTTGAAATTTCGACCCCGGGCCCACGTGTTCGAATTTTGAAAATTCTCGAAGAAATGAATTACCCGAAGCCTAAGGATCGTAATTACATAATTTAT
>ML270703.1:16029-37690 GCA_005239495.1 Nicotiana undulata | reverse complement strand
ATGCTCCAAATCTATCAATAATCAATTACATAGCGTCACAATGTGCTAAGGAACAATCCTCAATCAAAATTTAGCAAAAATACCAAGAATCCCGAATTCGGTCAAAACCCGGTCCTCGGGCCCACGTCTCGAAAGTCAGAAATTTCCACAACATTAGGTTCCTTGTCTTTTCCCGAGTCTAACCATACCAAGAACCCGAAAATCGGACCTCAAATGGTCCACCAATTCCCCCATTCTTCTTCTCTTAAACCCAAGCCCTAACCACCATTTTTCTACTGTTTTTACCAAAGATTTCAACCTAAAATCGTTTTTAATGCACAATATAACGAGTTTTTGAGTCCAAGAAACTTACGTTTGATGCTTGATGAAATCCCCCTTGAAAGGCTCTCCAATATCATCCGAGCCAAATGAAAGAAATGGCCAAAATTCGAGCTTAAAGAATCTGCCCCTGCTTCATCGAGTTGTACCTTGCACTTGTGCTGCACAGGTTGTACATCCTATTAAATTTCCTTGTTGAACACCTTCTGTTAAGACACCCATAACGTCTTGTACAAATATTCAAATAACAAACGGTTTGAGGATTTAGAAACTAGAGTCGAAGATATTTAATTTGATAGGTTGTACACCATATAACTCTTTATATATCCCGAGATATGAGCTTCTAAAGTCGGCCCTGTGCATCTGAAAATTCTATCGAAACTGCTCGATCAGCCACCTTCAACCGATGATAAACTTCGGTACAAATGTCCAAATGATGCATGGTTTAACATTATGAAAACTAGATTGTAAGGGCTACAACTTTCATGTTTTGCACATTTTCAGATTCCTTATAGATTTCGATATATAAGCTTCCAAAGTAGGCTCCTCGCGCACTAATTGCTGTCCAAAATCTGCAGAAATTTTCTGCAATTTTCCTTCTTTCTTTTGTCCGAAATTCATTCCGTTAACCTTCCGAAATCCACCCGAGGCCCTCGGGACCTTAACCAATTATACCAACATGTCCCAAAACATGATACGAACTCGCTCGAGGCCTCAAATCACATCAAACAACGCCGAAATCTCGAATCGCACTAAAATTCAAACTTTATGAACTTTGAAATTTCAACTTCTACATCCGATGCCGAAACCTATCAAATCATGTCCGATTGACCCCAAATTTTGCACACAAGTCATATTTGACATTACGGACCTGATCCAACTTTCGGAATTGGAATCCGACCCCTGATATCAAAAAGTCAAACTCTCGGTCAAACTTCTCAAAAACCTTCAAATTTCTATCTTTAGCCAAATGACTTCAAAATGACCTCCGGACATCCGAATTCACTTCCGATCGCGCCCCCAACTCCAGAATCACCATACAGAGCTATTCCGAAACTCGGAATCCCAAACGGACATCAATATCATTGAAATGCGCTTCAAGCCAAACTTAGGAAATTTCTTCAAAAATGCTGACTTCCACAATATACACCGAAACGCTCTCGGGTTATCCAAATCCCGATCCGGACATATGCCCTAGTTCGAAATCATCATACGAACCTGCTGGAACCTTCGGATCCTGATTCCGAGGTCGTTTACTCAAAATTCAATCCCAAAACCAAATTGAATCAACTTAAGAACTTAAGAAATTCTAGAATTCACTTCAATGCGCCGAACCGGTCTATACTACTCGGAATGACTTCAAATTTTGCAGACAAGTTATAAATGACATAACGGAACTATTCCCGGTCTCGGAATTTCATTCGGACCTCGGGAACATAAAATCACATTTCAAGCCAAATTTCAAATTCTTTAAAAATCCTCAAAATTTCATTAACTCCAATTTTCTCATTTTGATCCGAAACCCGCCAAATCAAGTCCGTTTCTTACCAAATTTCACAGATAACTTAAATAACACAAATTGAACATGTTCCGGGCTCCGGAATCATAATACGGGCCCGGCCGCACAGGTTTTACATCAAGGTTCATTTTTCATAAGCCTTTAATATTTTCATAAAACAATTTCCTTTAAAAATTCATTTCTCGGACTTGGGTACTCGGAATTCGATTCCGGGCATACGCCCAAGTCCCATATTTTCCTACGGACCTTCCGGGACCGTCGGATCACGGATCCGGGTCCGGGTCCGTTCACCAAAAATATTGACCAAAGTCAACTTTATTCAACTAATTATCATAAATTCAATTCTTTATCAAGTTTCCACATAAAGGCTTCCCGGCTACGTGCCCGGGATACGCACGCACATCGAGGTTAGATTGACGGAGGCTTTCAGGGCCTCAGAACACAGTCATAATTAAATTTACATAAGATGCCCTTTTGGGTCATCACAGTTTACTCAAAATTCCAGTCTTACTCCTTTTCCTCAACTTAAGGCTTCTGAAATGAGAATTTTCCATTCAATTTAACACCGAACCCCCTAAATTTCAACTTTGACAATACCCACAAGTCAGAATACCCGAAATGAAGCTGTTCATGACTCCCAACTACTGAACGACGCGTTGGATCTCAAAACGACCGGTCGGGTCGTTACACCAAGTTTCTTGACTATAAATCGTGATAGATGCCTCTCCTTGTGCTTGGTTGATATCGCATGACTCGTTCCGGCGATGGAGTTTTTTCTGCTTATAGATATATTTGGAGGAGAAAAATTCTGCATAACATCTGATTTCATGTAGATATATCATGCTCAAGTTGGTCATGGTTTAACTGTTTGCTGCATATGTTTTTCTTGCTCTTATGGTGGATTGATTCAGCCTATCCGATTCAAACTAAGCAGGGATACTTTGTTAGAAAACTTGCATGAATATTATTTTCTATGGATTTTTCATTCTACCTGGGCATTATTAAGTGCTAATGTGGATTAAATGATACAATAGATGGTATGCCATGAGATGAAAACAGTGAGAGGTCCATTGCCTGCATATGAGTCCAAACAACAGTTAGAAAGATGGTAGAGTAACACTAGTCGATAAAATTCGATCTCTTTGGAATGAATTTTCTAGCTTAGATCCAGCTCCTGAGTGTCATTGTGAAAAGTCTAGGGATTTTGTTGAATTCATGAGGCGTCAAAAGCTCTTGCAATTTCTGATTGGATTAAATGAAACATATGAATAGACAAGGGGCCAAATTTTGATGATGGATCCAATTCATTTGGTTAATAAGGCATACTTTATGCTAATCGAGAGGGAAAGCCAAAGAACTATATCTAACATCTTTGTTGCTAATAAAAATTTGGAAGTCATTGCACTAATGACCACAAGAGATGATAATGGAGGAAATTCCAACACTTAGAGGTTCAAGAAAAATTATAATGTTACATGTGACTATTGCAAACAGGGACACATCGAGAATGATGCTTCAAGTTGATTGGTTATCCGGTAGACTTCAAGTACAAGAAAAGGTATGGGGATAACAGGGCTAATAATGCTATTATTGATGAACACAAGTCACAAGAAGCAGGAACAGACAAGAACATAGTTTCTAAACGTCAAAAACATATAATGCACCATACTTCACTTCAGAACAATTCAATCAGATCTTGAAGTTGCTCAACAAGGAGAACATGCATGAAACCTCAGCCAACATGGCAGGTAGTTCAGGAAGTATTAATGCATTTTTAGTAGGTGACAATGAAAAAGATTGGATAGTTGATAGTGGTGCAATAAATCATATGGTCTCATATATTAATATGCTGGATAAGAAACAAAAAGTAAACAAAAATAAGACCAGAAAAGAAATTGCCTAATGAAGGTATTGCAAATGTAACATATATAGGATCCTGTAGAGTGGGACAAGCAGGGACAATAGACAATGTCCTACATATCCCTGGCATTAAGTATAATATGTTCTCTGTAGCAAAAATTACAAGAGCATTGAATTGCTAAGTTTGCTTCTTTCTTGATTTCTTTGTGTTCCAGGACCTCTGTAGTGGGTAGGTGAAAGCGATTGGTAGGGAGGATGATGGTCTCTACTTGCTACCTCAAACTCGTGGAGAAAGAATGAAGAATAAAACAACTAAATTGTTTGCTAGAACAGAAAAACTGGATATAAAGTTGTTGCACAAAAGGCTTGGGCATGCCTCAATAGGAGCAACAAAACAAACATTTTCCTTAGGATATGATGATTGTAAAAGAGAATTAGAAGATTGTTTTATATGTCCCTTAGCTAGGCATACTAGACTGTCATTTAATTCTAGCACTAGTAGAGCAGAAGTAATTTTTCATTTGATACATGTTGATGTATGGGGACCGTATGGTGTACAAACATATGATGGCAATAAACTTTTTATTACTATTGTGGATGATCAATCCCGGATATGTTGGGTGTATTTGTTGAAGCTGAAAAGTGATGTAGTTGTGGTTTTGAGAAGTTTTATTCAACTTGTAAAAACACAGTTTGACAGATGGATCAAGATAATAAGAACTGATAATGGGACAAAATTTGCTAATAATGAATGCAACTCAGTATTCAAATCTTTTGGAATTATTCACCAAAAAACATGTGTAGATACACCTCAACAAAATGGGATTACCGAGAGAAAACATAGATATGTCCTTGAAATTGCTAGATCATTAAGGTTTCAAGGATCATTTTCAATCAAGTTTTGGGTTCACTACATTCTTACAAATGTGTCTATCATTAACAAATTACCTTCTAGTGTATTGGGAGGTAAAAGTCCATTTGAAGTATTTCACATGAAGATAGCTTCTCTTGACCATATGAGGACACTGTGATGCCTTTGCTATGCCAAGAGGATGAATGTACACAAGAAATTTAAACCTAGAGTAATTGCAGCACTTTCATGGGATACTCAGCTGTTAGAAAGGGTTACATCCTATATGATTTGTCCAAGCACAGTTTCTTTACCAACATAGATGTCACCTTCAGAGATAATACATTCCCATTTAGACTTGGGGAGCCACACATAGATCACATGTTTTTAGATGCTAGGAGTTTGGAGCAACCTAAACTTGTACAAGAGGCAGAAATGGACCTTATAGATTCTATAGCAGAAAATGATGTAGCACAAGAGGGAGTACCACCAGTGAAAGTGGATGTTCCACACACATCATGCCAGATATGGTCCATGAGCTTCAACACATGCGGCACCAGTTCAACCACCTGATACTTCTGAAGATGTTCCAAATGGTGTTGACACAACAAGTCCATTACAAATGAATCCCCCACCTTCGCAATAGGTCAGGAAATCTAGTAGAGACAAGAGAGTACCAATTTGGATTACAGACTATGTCACTACCTCAAAGCAGGAGCCTCATTCCATTAGCAATTCAATGTGTTATTCCAATATGAAGCCAGATTATAAGACTTACTTGCAGGATTTCTCTGCAGTAACTGAACCAAGATCATATCATGAAGCATCACAAGACAAGAGATGGATTGAATCTATGAGAGCTGAGATCCAAGCTTTTGAAGATAATAAAACCTGGGAACTAGTACAACTACTATTAGGAAAGAAGACAATAGGCGCAAATGGGTGTACAATACAAAGTACAAAGCAGATGGTAATGTTAATAAGTACAAGATTAGGCTTGTGGCCAAGGGTTTCAACCAAAGGGAGGGGATCGACCATCATGAAACCTTCTCCCATGTGGTGAAGATAATGACTGTTAGAGTTGTTATCTCTGTTGTTGCAGCTGAAGGTTGGCATATCCATCAAATAGATGTCTATAATGCATTTCTTCAAGGAGACTTGCATAATGAAGTATATATAGATATAACTGAGGTCTTTTACAGCTATGGGGAGACTAAATAGATGGTCTGCAGGCTGGTCAAATCCATGTGTGGACTAAAGCAGGTAAGTAGATGATGGAATGTGAATCTAGATGAAACATTGATCCAATAGGGGTTCACTCAAAGTTGTTTGGACTACTCATTGTTTACAAGGAAGCAGGGAAGCAACATTGTGGTCATTCTAGTGTATGTAGATGACATGTTGGTTACAGGCAATGACCTACAGATGATTCAAGATACAAAGATGAAGCTGCACAAGTCATTGAAAATTAAAAACCTAGGGGAACTAAAGTATTTCCTAGGGATTGAATTCTCTAGATCACAGAAGGGAATAATGACGAACCAAAGAAAATATGCACAAGAACTTATTTCAGACTTAGGTTTGAGTGCTGGAAAACCAAGATGGACTCCTCTTAACAGTAATCAGAAGTTAACTACTAGACAGTTGGATACATTAACATGATTTCAAGTTGATGAGACATTGGAGGATAAAGAAAAGTACCAAAGACTCATAGGGAAGTTGTGGTATTTGACTTTGACCAGACTGGACATTGTATTCTCAGTTCAGACACTTAGTCAGTTTTTGCAAGAGCGCAAGCATTCACATTGGGAAAATGCAGTAAGTATAGTAAGATATGTGAAGAGATAACCATGACTTGGAGTTTTGATGAACAACAATAGAGGAAATAAGTTGACTACTTTCAGTTATGCTGATTGGGCTTCATGCCCAAATACTAGAAGGTCAGTGATAAGATTCATTTTGCAATATGGGGAGTCACTGATATCATATAGATCCAAGAAGCAGAACACTGTATAAAAGAGCTCTGCAGAAGCAGAGTACATGAGTATGACATCATTTGTATAAGAATTAGTATGCCGATACGTTTGTTTAAGGAGCTTGGAGCAGAAGTGGATTTACCCGTAAATGTACATAGTGATATAAAGGCAGCTTTGAAAATAACAACCAATCATGACCGTGCATGTGTGTTCAAAGGATCAACTGGCATATGTGTTAACTAAGGCATTACCAAGGCAACAACATGAATACCTGATATACAAGTCGGGGATGCCAAGCCGGGGATGATAAATGTATTTGCACCCTCCAACTTGAGGGGGGGGGGGTATTGAGAGTGGAAGTGTCACATGACACGTGCAGCTCCCGTGAGGAAGTTAGCCGGGTTAGTTGGTTAGGTAGTTAGTGGTGTAAATAGTGTATTAATTATAGTCATCTAGAGCTCCTTAGTAGTTCATAGAGATCACTTTCTATATTTTTTACCTCGAAATACGAGTAATAATTAAACTTGTATTGTGGTTTGAAGGATACGTGATCTGATTCAATACCAATTGATAAATGACAAACTAAATAAATGAATTGAACGATAAGAATAAATCAAACCAGTGTTTCAGCAACATGTCGACCTTGACTAGGATATACTCGAGGTCGGATGTTAAGAAAAGTAAGAATAATAATAAAATATAAGCAAAGAAAGAGCATCGTATTATTATTTCTCAGTGAATGTGTATGATTACAAATGAACTGGGTTCCTCTTTATATAGTAGAAGAATCCTAAATAAGGTACAATTCTAATTTTATAAATAAGATCCATGATTAATGTCAATAACCGTTAGCGGTTCCGTTACTCCCGAGATTCTTGCCGAGATCTATGGTCGATCGCTAATCCATTGCTCTATGTGGGACATGATCGATCTCGACCCTTTGGTCTTCGTACCTTCGAGCTCGAGCTCACTTCATTATGAGCTTAATCTCTAGTCAGTCCTTCGATCCCATAAAATCAGACATACTCAATTTTAACTGTATACAGATATTCCCCGTGTTTCTTAGAATGAAATGATAAGAAACAACTTGAGCCCCGATTCCTTTACACCTCGATCATGACGTTGTCTCCATGAGGTAAGCGACGAATGTGACTGAAACGTCCCGTCGGTTCGGTTCCCCAAATCATTAATGCATGTCAGTCGTCGGTCGGCCACTAGTGCCACCAAACCGTCGCCACAAGCCTATAAATATCACCTCCTTCATTGATTCAAACTTTACTTTTGCTTTGACAAAAACTCTCAGCTTTCAAACTCTTCTCATCTTCTTTTTATCGCCGCCGTAATTTTCACCAGAACTACCAACTTTATGCTTATCTTCTACCTTTCTCACATACACCAATGACTAAAACCTTCAAGACTGTGCTGTAGAAAGAAAAGGCTTCATCTTCCTCCTCCCGGCCGGACGATGATAAAACGCCGGTAGAGCTCGCATTGAGGAGTGCATTCCTTGGCCAATCGAACTAATTTCTGACTTCAAAGTCAACATGCCCTCTTCAGTTCCAGGCCGATAACCCGTGTTCGATATATCTACTCGATATCGGAAGGCGATCTTGAGTGGGTGAAAAAGAATTGCAACTGGGAAAATAAGGAAGTGGTGGTTCCTTCCCCTGAGGAGGGTATCACCACTCATGTGAAAGGGTACTTTAGTGCATGTACTTACCCATTTACACTTGGTCTTGTAGACCCGGTCATTCTCGATTTCTGCCGACAGTATCGAGTGACCCTTGGCCAGATCTTCCCTTCTGTATGGTGTATCGTCCACCTGCTCAGGTTCTTCTCGAGTAAGGTCGAGGGGATGACTTTCACTCCCTACCAAATGATAAGGTTATACAACCCTCGCCTTTATCGAGGTGGTCTAATAAAGCTCCAGCGTCAGGCCACGAAGACGCTATTCTCGAGCATAGACAAAGACAAGGACCGAGGATGGATGGACCGGTTCATCCGAATCAAGACCTCCGACCTAATTCCGGTCGAGAAAATTCCATTCCCCAAGGAATGGGACACGAAACATAAGTGCAACTTCACTATTGTCGTTCACTGTTTTATCCGTTTTATTTCTTTTATACCATTTTGACTTTGGTTCTCTTTTCATGGTGAAGCTTCCCCATTCTTTCGCGGTGCAATTCTGGACCTCGCAGGGTTTGACAACTTGCCTCTACCTCTTCGTGTGCCGAGCGTCGTTGGAGTGACTTGTACAAGGGTTGATGAGAGACTAAGAACCACGATGAGCTCATTTGCCTACATGTCTAGTTTTCCCACACAATGTACTTCTTATTAACTTGATTTTTTTATATAGGTCTCGGTGAAAATGTTGCTATGAGACCACCTCTGCCTGGGGAAGAGGAGGCATCGAATCCAAATAAAGAGAGGAAGAGGAGAAGAGCTTCTCCTTTTGATACCCCCAAGCCAAATAAAAACAAAGCTCGAAAGTCAAAAGCCGAGCCCTCTGCTCCTCGCATCGATGTAGTTCAACGACTATGAGAGGAGGATGAAGATGATGACTGCCTACTGGTAGCTCGAAATAGGGGAAGTAATGAGACTTCCAGGAGCGTCGAGCCAGTGGAGCTCGAGACGGCTCAATCTCAGACCGAGAGCATCTCGGAAGAGAGTCCGAGAAAAGTCCCCGAGCAATCGGGTGGAGAAGATGCCCTATGCCGAAATAACCAACCGACGGGTGTTCCAGAAGGATCTAGCCCTGAGGCCCTTCATAGGGAAGATCACTTGGGATAATAAATATTTGCGACTCGCCTCTTGGCCCCACATTCTCCAAGGGGGAGTTTCAAGATGCTCGGGCCATTGGTACTCCTGACGCGGGGCTGGCCCACGAAGGGCATGACATATTCCGACAGTGCTTCACCGGGGTCGACGATGGTCTCGATACAGATGCATCATTTGTTTTCAATGAGTCTCAGTGGCTTCTAAAACATGTAAGTTCCATTTCCTCGTGGTTACACTTGTGATTAATTAATACTTCTCCAAACCTGACTTTTTTTTGTGTGCAGGCTATGGTGCTCCACTGGGTAGCATCTTCCAAATCTCGGGATGAGTTGTCCCATTGTGAGGCCGAGATTAAGAGGCCTGTGGAGGAAAGAGACGACCTCAAACTCCTCTATGTTCAAAAGGAAGAGGAGATCATGACTCAGCTGAACTCACAAGAGCTCATCGAGATCAGACCGAACTCATCGAACGGGTAACATACTTTCTTGAGAGCTTGTTATGTGTTAACTTTATGTTTAGAAATTAACTTTTTGATTTTGCAGGTTCAGCAGAAGTGTGAGATGGTGGAGCAGCTTCGAGAGGAGGCAAAGGTGAAGGAGGCCAAAACCCTGGGGTGGAGACAGCATATAGAGCGTTTTGCCTCGGAGAAGAGTGCACTTCGGGCCAAACTGACTTCAGCCGAGTGCCAGCTCCAGAGTGTGAAGGAGGAAAGTCTGGCCCAGGCCCGGAGGATCGAGGAGGTTGAGGCCAAGTTGGCCGCCAATCTTGAAAAGGCTAAGGTTGAGGCAGAGGTGCTTGTGGCCTCTTATCGAGCTGATGCCGAGGCTACCAATCTTCGGACACAGGAGATCTCCGCTAGTGACGAAATTAGATTATCATGTGTTTTTTACCATGATAGGCGGCAATCTCGGAGAGAGGCTCTCGAGGAAGTGCACGCTCATGGTTTCGACCTCTCGGCTGACATCGGGAACGCAAAAGCTTTGGAGGATGAGGCCGCAGTCTTACTCTCTGATGATAAAGACTCTGTTAGCGGGTCCGGGAGCGAAGGAGATGGGGATGAGGCCTCCGAAGAAGTGGATCTTGAATATGTGGCTCCCGAGGATGTAGCTTCCGGGGATGTGTCTCCTGAGGATGTGGCTCCCGGGGTGGACTAAGCCTTTAGGATTTTTTATTTTTGTTTGTATCTTTTTTGTGAAAGGCCTTGATTGGACTTTTGTACATACTATTCGATATATAATAGAAAGACTTCTTTTCTAATGCCTTCACAAATTTTAAGTCCAAATATGTTTTCTCTCTTCATTAAAAATGTTGAAAATTTTCATTGCTGTAATTTTACTAACTTCAACTCGTAACCAAAGTAAACCCTTAAGTTTGTAATCCCTTAAGTTTTTTGGTTATACGGGGGTAAGTCCTCGATCTCGGAAATACATTCGAGACCTTATCTCGGGGGCTTGATCGAATCCATAGATGTGTTATCCTTATAACCAAGTTCGAATGAACAACGTAAACCCTTAGGCTTCTATTAAATGTTGGGTAAGTTTTGAGCTTACAACAATATACCCCTTAGGGTTATTCGATGAATCCTAGAGCTATAATTAACTTTGTTTGAGCTCGGGGTAGCGGAACCCTTGGGTCTAAATCGAGTGAGAATGAGATCTCGAACTCAAATTGTATTGTAACCTTAGGTTCTTTAGATTGGGCCGATTCAGCCTCTGAGAATGGATAATATTTTCCCCTTTTCGGCTAAAAGACTTAGTGAATTTTTTTAATGCTTTAGCATACGTTTTTATACCCATTGGTTTTTTTGAGGGTCCGATGATCGGAACCCCATTTTTCTTTTTTGTGTCTCAACGTGTTTGTGTTAAGATAATTTGATACCCCTTGAGGTTTTTCGAAGGCTGATATTATCGAAGCCTTTTATTTATTCGAGGGCTGATTTTATTGAAGCCCCCTTTTAATTGCTTTTCCGAGGGTAGCCTTTTTAACCGGTTTTCTAAATATTTGAAGGACTTTTGTTTATTGTGGAATTCGGACGTCAACCAAGCCGCGTTATTTTGGTCGTAGCCTTTAATATGGCAGTAGCCTTTAATATGGCCGTAGCCTTTAATGTGGACGTAGCCTTCGGGTATGCCTCTTGGACTTATTTCCCGATAACATTTCGAACTTGTTCGAAATGTTAGTCCTCGAGTATGATGGCATTGGCCTATACATCAAGGGGTACCTCTGAGGTCTTGTGACTTCGAATTTGGATAGCTCGAGTATGCTGTCCCTGAGTGTTCGAAGTATGTTTGGACTTGGCTCTTGAGCCATTTTTCATAAGTATTAGTTTTGTATAGTAGACCAGAATCATAAGTATGTGATGTGTATAATAAAAAATTTGCTTTGAGACACGTGATGTTCGATAAAGGGAGAATGCTTCTTTGAATAATTTATACATACGTACATGTTTTGTTGTCAGGACTCGGCTATCTATATGGACACGGTTCGTTCGATCTGTTGGCCCATTACAAAGTTCTTCCTGCATTTCTCGAACACATAACATCCGAGGGTGATGCCCCCAGTATACGAGGTTGATTGCAAAGAAACCTTGGATACTGTTGAATTCTCCTCAGGTAGAACATAATTATTGTCTCGTTAAAAACCTTGCCGAAAAACCCCATTTGGGATAAAAACCGATCTAAGGGAAAAATAACGCAACACGTACTTTAAAACCTGAGGTTTTGATATATTTGGTCGAACCTTTGCAAATAGTTAGTTCCAGATGTGTATATAAATGAAAGAAAAGAGAAATTCAACCTTAGCAATAGTATCGCTTCAGAACTGATATGTTCCAGTTACTCGGCAGTGGTTCGCCTCTCATTGTTCCGAGTTTGTAAGATCTTTTCCTGACTATGTCGAGGATTTGGTAGGGTCCTTCCCAATTAGGGTCGAGTTTCCCTTCATTAGGATCTCGAGTGTTGATGGAGACTTTTCTTAGGACTAAGTCCCCGACTCTGAAGTGGCGGAGGTTGGCTCTCCTGTTGTAGTACCTTTCGATTCGTTGCTTTTTGGCATCCATTCGAACGAGTGCATCTTCTCTTTTTTCATCTAACAACTCGAGGATGGTATTCATGGCCTCGTGGTTTGATTCCTTTGTTGCATGTCAAAACCTAGCACTGGGCTCTCCGACTTCGATGGGTATCAAGGCTTTGGAGCCATATACTAAGCAAAATGGAGTTTCCCCTGTACTGGATTTCGACGTTGTCCGATATGACCATAGGACCTCGAATAATATTTCCCTCCATTTCCCTTTAGCTTTGTTTAGCCTTTTCTTCAAGTTTTGGATGATAGTCTTGTTCGTTAATTCGGTATGTACGTTCCCACTAGGGTGATACGGTGTCGATAGTATCCTCTTTATTTTATGATCTTTGAGGAATTTCATTATCTTGATGCCGATGAGCTGTTTGCCATTGTCACATACTATTTGTGCGGGTATCCCAAATCGACAAGCGATGTGATCCCATATGAAATCTATCACTTATTTTTCCCTAACTTTTTCGAAGGCCTGTGATTCAACCCATTTAGAGAAATAGTCACTCATAAATAAAATAAACTTAGCTTTACCTGGGGCCGATGGTAGAGCCGACGATGTCCATTCCCCATTTCATAAATGGTCATGGGGATAAGAACGAGTGAAGTTGCTCATCGAGCTGGTGGATCATCGGTGCAAACCTTTGACACTTATCGCATCTTCGAACAAACTCCTTAGAGTCGTTTTCCATGCTATCCCAATAATATCCTGCTCTGACGACCTTTCTAACTAGTGACTCAATGCCAAAATGGTTTCCACAAGTGCCTTCGTGAATTTCTCGAAGAACATAGTCAATATCTCTTGGTCCCAAGCATACTGCCAATGGACCATCGAACGTTTTTTTGTATAATGTTCCGTCTTCGCCTAATGTGAAACTAGAAGCTTTAGTCCATAAGACCCTCGTTTTTTGGGATCCGATGGAAGCTTTCCGTCCTTCAAGTATTCAATGTATTTATTTCTCCAGTCCCAGGTTAAGCTCATAGAATTTATTTCAGCATGTATTTCCTCGATCACTGATCTCGAGAGGTGACGATAGTTCCCGAGCTAATCTCATCTTCTTCAACCGATGATCCCAAATTAGCAAGTGCATTGGCCTCTGTGTTTTGTTCTCGAGGTATATGTTGTAGAGTCCACTCTTTAAAACGGTGCAAGGTTACCTGCAATTTATCTAAGTACCTTTGCATCCTGTCTTCTTGAACTTCGAAAGTTCCGTTTACCTGGTTCACTACCGGTAGAGAATCGCATTTAGCTTCACTTACCTCTGATCCCAAGATTTTAGCTAGCTCGAGACCTGCAATCATGGCCTCATACTCGGCCTAGTTGTTAGTCAATTTGGAAGTTTTAATGGATTGTCTAATAATACTACCCGTGGGTGGTTTCAAAACAATGCCGAGCCCGGACCCTTTCACATTCCAGGCTCCGTCCGTGAAGAGGGTCCATACCCCCGATGATGCACCCGATTTTAGTAGAAGCTCCTTCTCTACTTTGGGTACGAGGGTTGGTGAAAAATCGGCCAAGAAGTCTGCCAAAATTTGAGAATTGATGGTCGTTCGAGGTTGATATTTGATATCGTACCCGCTGAGTTTGACGGCCCATTTGGCCAATCGGCCTGATAGTTCGGGCTTGTGCAAAACATTACGGAGTGGATAAGTGGTTATCACGCATATGGGGTGACATTGGAAATATGGCTTTAGTTTTCTAGATGCGTTAATTAATGCAAGTGCTAATTTCTCTAAGTGTGGATACCTAGTTTCAGCATCTCCTAAGGTTTGACTTACGTAATAAACAGGAAACTGCATACCTTGTTCTCCTCGAACTAGGACACCACTTACCGCGATCTAGGACACCGCCAAGTATAAGTAAAGCTTTTCATCTTCCTTCGGGGTGTGAAGCAAAGGAGGGCTCGATAAATGTCGCTTCAATTCTTCCAATGCCTGTTGACATTCCGGGGTCCATGCAAAATCATTTTTCTTTTTGAGTAAGGAGAAGAACTTGTGACTCCGATATGATGGACTCTATTGATACCTAATTTTTTCCTCTTATTTTTTTATCAAATATACATATATACTTTCAAAATAGTGCGTATGCACCATCACTTGATTTATAAACATATACAAGCATTTTTCATAATTTTCTATAATTTTTAAAAGGTATTAAGTCAATTTATTCCTACATTTTTATTATACAAATACTCATTAATTACCTCACAAATTATTTTACAATGATCTTATCGTCTAATTTCACCATTTACACCCATATTATGTTTTAAATATTTTTAACATATTTGTCATAATTATATTTGCATTTTTAAGGCTAAAATTACACATTTGCAATAATAGCCTATATGTACTTATAATTACTTTATTTATGACAAATAATCTTTTTATACTTTAATAGTGTTAAATAACTTTTTTTTTAATTTATTTTTATGCACACATGATATTTTATTATTTATTTATCATTTTTTACAAATTATTTATTAATTAAATTTGTGTATTTAAATAACAACCCATTTTTAAGCTTATTTTTGAACCAACCCCTAGCCCAATTACCTAAATATCTAGCCCAAACACCTCAACCCAAAACCCGCTAGCCCAATTCCCCTACCCGTTTCTATACCCGACCCAACCTCTCCTTTAATCCCGGTCATTGATCTTTCAAGATCAACGACTCTCATTCACTTCCCCCCTTTTAATTAATCACTCCCAACCCTAATCCCCCTTTTCCCTAAACCCCGCCGCCCCCAAATGCTCTCTTCTTCTCCTCTTTTGAAACCCTAGCACCGTCACCCATTACCCATCCAATTCCTACCCAAAAATGGAATCAATCAACGATTCCCTTACCTTATTGACCACCTCTCACTACTGGTTACCCGCTTATGGCGTTACATAATTGCTTGCCTAACATGGCAAGCAGATCCCTTTAATTTCGAACCAAAACTGGTTCAGATCCTTGACCTTTTTCCGTCTATGTTCGTTCTCGTCCTTTTATGGTATGAATCTCTGATTTTCTATCTACCCTAGAACTAGGGTTTCAGATCTTTCTAGATCTAACCAAATCTGGTTCGTTTCCTTAATTATTTTTCATTAATACTTCTGGCTATATGTCTATATGCGTCTCATTGTACTCTTTTTGTTATTTCTGCCGATTTTTACTCACCTTAAATTTAGGATTTTTTGACTCTTCAAAATCGAACCAAATCTGTTCGATTCCTTAATTATTTTGTTAAAATATCTATCTATATATCTATATGCATCTCTTTACTTGTTGTTTCTGCCGATTTCGTATGTTTCGCCTAAACTAGGGTTTCGAGTTTTTCTTTCCTTAATTAACTGTTAGATGCTTTCCATTCTAGTACATTAACTAATTATTACCATATTTGTGTGCTCTAATTTAGTTCTATTCAAACCCTTCCTCCATTCCCCCTTTAAACAGACTTAGAGTTCGAATATTCTCACTACCAAAACTATACACTGTTATTCTATAGTTGTTCTGTGTTTTGATTCCTGGCCGGCTGGAAGCCAAGGCCAGAAATCCTCTATTGTTTGCTTCTATTGGTGATCATTGCTACATTATTAAATTCCTTTCTGTTTCATCTTAACTGGTAAGTTGTTGAATCTTTTCTACTTTGCCACTCGTTTAATATGTTATTGTTATTAGACTAGTTACCTTCTGTATTTTAGACATATTGAATTCAGTGAATTAATTAGTAAATCTGCCTAGCTTTGTGTAACTTAAGACTATCTTTTAGTATTAAGCATGTTTTGATACCTTTCCCTAAAACGTAGTCCATTATGTATACCTTAGTAGATTCATTAGCTTGTTGTTAAATCTGTTATCATGCTACTTATCTGTTTATGTGCTCACCATGTTATAGCTTCTTTATTAATTCTTACCGATGATTAATGTTTTCCCAATTTATTATTAATGAACTTTTTTTCTATGACTTATCCTAATCTGAAGTCTTTACTGTCTTTTGTGAAGCGTATTCATGAACTGATCTTTATCAGTATATGACTTTGTTAACCTTCAAACTTGTTAGTTTCAAGTCTGCTTAGTTTCAAAAGTGTTTGTTTATGTTCTATACGTGATTCTGTCCCTAAGTGTACTCTCCAATCCTATATTCTTCTCTTGAATTCTCACTCTTTGTTGGCTGAAAGCCAAAGCAATTTAAGTAATGTCCCCCGACCTTCCTGGTGTGGGCCCTGCTCAGGGTTCATATGAGACCCTCGTGAACTCTCACACACCAGGATTTGGTCCATAGTTTTCCTTGAACTATTCTAATCTATCCTTCTCTAGTGTGAGCCCTGCCCGGGGTTCTTGGAAGCCCTTGGGAGCTCTGACACACTAGAGATTTGGGCTTGGTATGCTTATCCTTGAGATATAGGTGATCTATTCATTGCTGGTCACTATGCATCAATGAACGTTGTGAATTGAAGGCCTACCCTATCCAGGTGTATTTGGGCCTACTGCAGGCTTCTTATAATCTATATACTTTTGTAATTCATTCATTCGATTCTGGTCTGTAATTATTATTTGTAATAACAATTGGGGCAAAAATAAAATAGGAAATGGGCTTATTTTTTGATATTCTGCATGAAATGGGTAGATAACATGCCTATAGGTGTTTACTTTACGCCATTGTTAGATAACCTGCCTATAGGATTTACTTTACTCAAAAACATTCTGCTATTATGTGCCTAAATGTTTACTCTGTTTGCTATTGCGTGTTAGATAACCTGCCTATAGGGGCTTACTTTGGCTTAAATATGCTCTGTAGATAACTTGCCTATAGGAATTTGCCTTAGCTCAAATAAATTATGTGAATATCCTGTCTACTTTGTTTTACATGATTAGACATCATCCCTATAGAACTACATAACTGAGTTCAATTTACATTACAACGTATTCAAATCTGCCTATTTAGAAATCATGCATGTAGATTTTATTTAATTGTCACACTCGCTCAGTTAATACGCATGTCTATAGGAGCTAATAGCATTTTCAATCACCAAAGGTAGAACTCATGTCTATAGGGGTAATTATCATATGTGTTAAATGCTAAAAATGGAACTCCATATAGTGTCTTGCTAAATGTCACTAGAAAGCATGCCTATAGGAAGAACTAAGTAATTCTGAATATTCTTCGTAGTTATCACTGTCAACTGCTAAATAAGTTGCCTAGATAACATGTCTATAGGTTTAAACACTTCTAATTATAATCAGTAGACAATTACGCAGTCACTTTGGAATTACTTTACGCAACTGCCAGTATGTTTAAAATCCAGAATCACATAGAAATCATGTCTATAGGACCTAACAACCTTAACTGTTAAAACTGTCAATACGCCAATCTATTCGCGTGCATTTGCTGCCTAATGTGTGGAGGCTAATTGAGCCCCTATCTATTTTTTTAAATGAAAGATCCAACTTGTTTTTTGTATATCGCCTAATTTTGCGGTCAGACCTAGGGCATGTAGCATAGAAAAACCTTCACCCTTAGCGAAGGGCTTTCTGAAAGCTCCATTTGAAGTAGGTGCCTAAACAGATGATTCCAGTTCAACTCATTTTTGAAATGCTACCTCAAGAGAAGGGGGGCCTCTGTCCCGGAAGATGCCTTATATGGATAGGGTATGTACTACGAGCAGCCTAAGTTAAGTCTAGAACCATCCAAAATAGAGGTCCAAATGCCTCTAGGACCATAGGTAAGGTACATGTAGTGCACGCATATGGTACGATTTAGAATTGATTAGAGCGCTTTAGGTAAAGAACTCAAAGATAGTAATCAGGTAGCAGGAGATGATAGTCTGTTCCCACTGAATAATATGAGTAACACCCCCCATCTTGGGGTAGTTACGAAGTATTATTTATGTTGCACGGGATGATCCTTTAGTCTTATTCTCATGATTTAAGTTCGGTCGGGACCCACCGTTGTGGACTTCGAGGAGTGCCTAACACCTTCTCCTCGAGGTAACTTGAGACCTTACCCGATCTTTGGTGACGCGACTAATAAACCCGAGTCATTTGCAATAGGTTCCCTAACGCACCTTAATCCGTTAGGTGGCGACTCTCTTTTAATAGCCATCCATTCCCTTTTAAAAGAGTTGTCTATGTCGAAACCCAATTTTGCGAGAAAAGGGGGGTGCGACAACCTCGAAATGAATCGACCTAAGACAGCTATCCGTCCAGTTAGCCTCTATACGGATTTTACACTATCAACGATGATGATGTCCTCGATGGCCTTAATTTATCGGGGTTGATTTCGATCCCTCGATTTGACACCATGAGGCCGAGGAATTTGCCCGACCTGACCCCGAAAGCACATTTATCGGGGTTGAGTTTCATGTTGTACTTCCTCAAGATTTCAAATGTTTCCTACAAATGAGTCAGATGGTCCTCTGCGCAGGGACTTAACTAAATTGTCGTCAATGTAAACTTCCATTGATTTACCTATTTGTTCTTCGAACATTTTGTTAACTAGGCGTTGATATGTATCTCCTGCATTTTTTTTAGCCCGAAGGGTATTACATTATAACAATAGGTCCCATGCTTAGTGATGAAAGAAGTATTTTCTTGGTCTCGTGGGTCCATTTGGATTTGATTGTACCCAGAATCTCGTGGCCGGCCGTGGAGTCGATCATGCGAGCGATGTTAGGCAATGAAAAATAGGCTTTCGGACATGCTTTGTTCAAGTCCTTATAGTCTACACACATTCTAAATTTGTTCCCCCTTTTTGGGGACTGCGACTACATTAGCTAACCATTCGGAATATATTTTACTTCTCGAATGGATCCTATTTTGAGAAGTTTGGTTACCTCGTCCTTTATGAAGGAATGTTTTACTTGGGACTGGGGATTTCTCTTTTGATTTATCGGTCTGAACTTGGGATCCAGACTCAGTAGATGAGTTGTTATATCCGGTGGGATTCCCGTCATGTCTAAAAGGGACCATACAAAGAAGTCCATGTTATCAATAAGAATTTGAATGAGTTTTTTCTTGAGTTCGGGGGTCAGCCCTATTCCCAGGTATACCTTTCATTCGGGCAAATACTCGATTAGTATAACTTGTTCCAGCTCCTCGACCATTGACTTGGTTGCATCTGATTCTTCGGGGACAACAAAAGTTCGAGGAATTAGAAAATCCTCTTCTTCTTCTTCTTCTTATTCGTCCACTACCTGTTTCTCCGATTCGGTCGAGGTTGGGGACGATGATTTCTACTTGGTCGTCTATTTATCATTGGTGCTCGATTTTTCAGAAGTCGAAGGCACTGATATCGGTGTTACCTCATCGATCGCAAACATCTCCTTTCCAGCGTGTTGTTCCCCGTAAACCGCTTTCACACCATCCGTCATCGGGAACTTCATCATTTGGTGAAGGGTCGATGGTACTGACCTCATGTTATGGATCCAAGGCCTTCCAAGCAGTGCTTATATCTCATGTCGCCTTCGATGACATGGAATTTTGTATCTTGGATGGTTCCGGCCACGTTTACTGGTAAAATTATATCCCTCTTCGTTGTTTCACTAGCCATGCTGAAGACGTTTAGGACTCGAGATGCAGGTACAATTTGGTCCAGCAGGCCGAGCTGCTCTACGAGCCTCGATCTGATGATGTTCGCCGAGCTACCTGGATCCACTAAAACACGCTTAACTTGAAATTTATTTAATAAAATGGAAACTACCAGGGCGTCATTGTGCGGTTGAGAAATGCCTTCTGCCTCTTCGTCGTTGAAGGATAAAGTTCCTTCGAGCATTTTTAGCTCGATCACTGAGGAACTCTCGATGATAGACTTCCTTTTATAGTCGAGCTACCTCCTCCCTCAGCTGCCTGCAGTCTTCGGTCCTATTGCCATGCGTGCCATGATACTTACATATTAGATTTGGGTTCCTTTGAGAGGGATCGGTCTGGATCGGTCTGGGCCACCTAGTATCTTTGATCCTTCCCATAGCCGATACGATCCCGATGCATCGACGCTGAAATTGTACTCCGATAGGCAAGGTGCTTCTGTAAGATACTGCATATTTGTCAAAGCCAGTTTTACTCATAAGTCCTTGAGAGTTTTTCCCTCAGTCACTTCTTCGATCGTTCCGTACGGAATTGCGCCCCGAACCATTATTCCTCCGATCTGCAATATATGGTTGGTACCGATCTTTATTCGGCCTTGATTCTTTATCAACATCCCTCTGAGTTTTACCCGTCGACCGGTTCGGATGTACTGAGCCTAAAGGGGCTCCCAATTGGTCATCTTCGACCCTGATCTTCGACTGATATCGGTTGTGAACATCTGCCCGAGTCATAGCCAGGTACTCGATCAAATTCTGTTTCAACTGGCGTGATGCTATCGAACTCCGTTCATTCAATCCTTGGGTGAAATACCCAACAACCCAATCATCAGTGACTGGTGGCAACTCCATGTGTTCCATTTGGAGTCGAGATACGAACTACCTCAGCATCTCGTTATCCCTCTGTTTCACTTTGAAGACGTCTGATTTTCTTGTTGCAACCTTTATGGCCCCGACGTGTGCTCTTACGAATGAATCCACCAACATGGCGAATGAATCGATGGAATTCGGTGGAGAGTTGTGATACCAAATCATATCTCCCTTCGATAGGGTCTCTCCGAACTTCTTCGGCAATACAGACTCGATTTCGTCATCCTCTAAATCATTACCTTTTATGGAGCGCGTGTAAGAAGTAACGTGCTCATTGGGGTCAGAGGTATAGTTGTATTTAGGTATGTCGGGCATACACTTCTTTGGGATGGGCTTCAGAGCTGCACTCGGAGGGAACTGTTTTTGCACAAAATTCTTTGAATCCATTCCTTTCAAGATTGGTAGTGCCCCTGGTATTTGGTCAACTCAGGAGTTGTAAGTTTCCATCTTCTTGTTGTTGGCCTCGATTTTCTTCTCTCTCGATTCTATTCTCTTAGTGAGCTCCTCGAGCATCCTCATTATGGCAGGATTGGTTGTCGAGGTATTATCACCCGATCTTTCAGGCACCTGCTCGGTACGGCGAGTAACCTCCTGTTCGACCCTACTTGGTGCTCTGTGCTGATTCTGCAACTGAGCAATGGCGTTTTGTTGAGCTTGAAGCATTTCAAATATTACTTGGAGACTGACTCCTTCGTCTCCTCTGCCCTGTGCACCTCGATCGTCAGTTCGACCCTCTCTGCGCCCACTTCATTCGGGGTTTGCGCCTAAGTCTACATTCAGAATCACATGAGAACTGACGTCGACCGGGTTGACGGGATATTTCTATTTAAAATTTTTAGAAAAAAAAAGCATGAAAGA
>ML270703.1:0-15898 GCA_005239495.1 Nicotiana undulata | reverse complement strand
CCCCCCAATTTTTTTAATTTTTTTTTACTTCTATGTATAATGTGTTTCACCAACCTTTCGTGCGTATAAAAAGCATATTAATGTTCTAACTTGTAAGTGCGGGCTGTTGACTTGCTGGATCTGCATTCACACATTACCATCTCTAGTGAATAATTTGTAGGATGCACGCTCCAAGTTTTCGTGTGTTACATGATTCCCAGTAGTTGTATAAAATTCCCAATGTTTAAGATTGGTCAAACTGATCTTTCAAATTGCCACAATTTATAATATGGATTTATACTCCTCACCTGCCAAAATTTCCATTATTTCGTGCTAGAAATGTGTTTCTGATTCCATTGCATATAGTTAGGTAATAGGTAGTGTTCACCACTCATGGTGATATGTTTGAGACACCTTTAGTACTTGAAAACTTTATGTAAACTTGAACATTTATATTATAATATTGAAACTTCATTTAGTATAGAAGCTTCTATTCTAATTAAGAAATAAAAACGAAAGTAGATATAAAGCTACTAACATATTGATAGTATTAGTAATTTTACTACTTACCTTTTCTTTAAGTGTTTGCTCTAAAAATCGAATTGATTTTAATTTTAAGTAAATATCTGAGTTAGAAGAGGATTAGTCTGCTCACCTACTCCCTTCACCAACCCCCAAAGCGGGGCCCACAAACTCAATTTTCTGTTGAAACTAACCGAAAAGAAAAGAAAAATAGAAGGTTGGTGAAACAACTTCCTATATAATTGAGACACCAACTTCATGTTGAAAATTACCATTTTTGTTGAAAAATTAATTTATCTATAAAAACCATTATATAAAATCCCCCGATCACTACATAAATTTCATACCAACTCCCCGTCCACCGTTCAAAGCTACCGGAAAATGGCGTCAGATGCACCAGCAACCACAGCTAATTTTTGGGGCGACATGCCGGAGGAAGAGTACTACGCCTCTCAAGGAGTACGCAACTCAAAATCTTACTTCGAAACTCCCAACGGCAAGCTCTTCACTCAATCATTTCTCCCACTGGACCCAAATATATCTCCTAAGGGTACTGTTTACATGACCCATGGCTATGGTTCCGATACCGGTTGGCTTTTTCAGAAAATATGTATTAATTACGCTACTTGGGGTTACGCTGTGTTTGCTGCTGATCTGCTTGGCCATGGCCGGTCCGATGGGATCCGATGTTATATGGGAGATTTGGAGAAGATTGCTGCTGCTTCCTTGTACTATTTTAAGAGCGTGAGGAATAGTGATGAATATAAGCATTTGCCGGCGTTTTTGTTCGGAGAATCTATGGGTGGGTTAGCTACTTTGCTTATGTACTTCCAGTCGGAGCCGGATACTTGGACCGGGTTGATCTTCTCCGCTCCGCTTTTTGTCATTCCTGAGCCTATGAAGCCTTCTAAGGTTAGTTTTGATTACTCTCTGTTTAATTGTTTGTCTGTAGTTTTGGGTTGATTTGCTTAGAAGAATGTGTATTTTGCAGTGTTGCAGCATATTTTTGTTGCTATATACTAATCAGTACGAGTAAATAAAGTAATTTTGTCTGCTCGTGCTTAGATGATTTATTCTACATAGTAATCCAGATAATTTTCGATTCGTTGTTAGCTTTTAATGAGTAATCTTTACGCAAATAGCCGGTCATATTCATTGTTTACATTTTCTAACAATATACATAGAATATACACAACTATACACATATGATACATAAATTATGCCTATATTATACCTCTACCGGCTATTTTTAGTTTATGTGGTTGGGTTGGTGGCTAGTTGGATTAATTCTTAGCGCGTGGACCCAAAACTTTTACTTCCTTTGGGTCAATTTGTTCAATAGAACAAACTCTTTTTTGGTTTCTCACCCGGTGTCCGGTATCCGCATTGGAGTCCGACTATATCCAGATTCGCGTCGCGTAGGGCCTCATTCTCGAGAGACGCTTCCTACCAAGGATTTTTCCATACATAAGACTCAAACCCGAGACCTCTGATTAAGGTAAGAGCAGCCCCATCCGCTGCACCACATCCTTTGGTGGTCAATAGAACAAACTTTATGACGCAGGTTCACGTAGCTCAGCTAGTTAGAGCGTAGGACCAAAATTTTGTTGTGACTGGTTCGAATTCACTTCTAAGGGGAGCGTTTTGAAATTCAAGTGAGTGAAAGAGAAAGCAAAAAGTATGAGCTTCTCTTGTTCAAATACTGATCTAAGAGAGACTAATTTATGAAAGTCCAATGAAGCCTCGATTGGCAGCTAACCTTTTGTATTGTGGTGATTTTTGGTACGTGACTCTTCGGGAGTTTATAAAGGAAAAAAAGAATGGACACAGATGCTAAAGTAGTTATTTTTGTATTTAGTAGAACTTCTGACGAGATCATGTGTTAATTCTATGAGAGCATGTTGGTAATGGCTAGATAAAAATGTAAAAATTAAATAGTTTCTAAATTAGAAAGATATCAATCTTTCTGCAAGTAACAAACACAAAAAGTATTAGAATGAGGTAACAAATTCTGTTTTTTATTAACCCTCATCTATGTCTCTTTATTAGAAATAGAAAGAAGAACTTATTTCCATATTTCTTTTTGTTTTTAGAAGGTATTCCTGGGCCTGCCTTTGTGAGGCTCCCATATTTCTCGCAAAATGTTTCAGATTAGACGACTTGATCCTCTTTAGAGTTCTTATTTCTCTCTTTTCATGCTGCGCGTACTTACCACCATCATGTTACATACCTGCTTTTCGCTTTGGTCACTTTGATCAATTTTTCAGTCTTGAATTATACATAATTATTCACGTTCTGAGAATAGAATTTGGATTTTAGAAAGTTCTTAGGTTAAATGATAACATGTGCTATTTGAAAATCATGACTAAAATTTCTTCGTTTAACTCTTCGGATATGAAGGGGATTATAGTTTTTGGAGGAGGGAGTACCAATCATTGACCTTTACTGTTTAACATGTAGGTACACTTATTCATGTATGGACTGCTATTTGGATTTGCCGATACGTGGGCGGCAATGCCAGACAACAAAATGGTGGGCAAGGCTATCAGAGACACTGAGAAACTGAAAATAATCGCAAGCAATCCAAGGAGATACACCGGGAAGCCAAGAGTGGGAACTATGAGGGAGATTGCCAGGCAGTGTGAATATGTCCAGAACAATTTCCACAAGGTCACTGCTCCATTCTTGACAGTGCACGGGACATCTGATGGTGTTACATGCCCTACAGGCTCGAAATTGTTGTACGAAAAGGCAAGCAGCAAGGACAAATCCCTCAAGCTTTACGATGGAATGTACCACTCGTTGATCCAAGGGGAGCCTGATGATGCTGCCAATCTTGTTTTAGCTGATATGAGAGCTTGGATTGACGAGAGGGTTGAGAGGTATGGTCCAAAGTGCAATGGCTCTGTATAATTCTCTTCCACTTGAACTCTGCTTAATCGATGTATTCTTTGGTGCTTGACCCCAAATTTGGTGGATCAGTGGACACACATTTAGCGAACAATATCATTTTAAGCCACGATATATTCAGAAAAAGAAATGAAAGTTAATTTTATATAGTGCGCCAGGTCTTCTAATATTTTAATTGTTGAAACTTGAAAATGTGATTGGGGTGGAGGGATAATGGGTAGGTATTGGAAGGAAGGTTTTGGTTCCAGCTAAAACATCCTAATCAACATACCCCACAAGACCATGAGCTATGTCGTTTTCAGTTACATACTAGTACTAAGATATTATTGATCAAGAAGGAATATTTGTACATTTCAATAACAGTTGGCACCCGGGGGTGTCAAGTGGGCTGGTTATTTGACCCGTACAAAAATAACTTGGACTGAGCTGGACTAAGTCAAGTTGAGTAAAAATTTTGGTCATAGCTCAAGCCACCCTCTTACCAAGCCTTAATTAATGTATTATTTTCTTATCTATTGTTTAATCATCAATTAAGACTTTTTGTCTTTTGTTATGGTCATATATAGCATGTCAAACAAAAAAAATATTTAAGAATATTTTAGCAAAGTTACTTATGGATCAATTTGAGCTCAATCCAAATTTAGATGGGCCGAAAGTCAAGATGGGATAAGTTCAATAAAGGAAATTTTATCTCTTATAGCAATTAGCAAAGGTAATGAAAATTATTTTAAAATATTATTTTTTATAGTTACCTTTTATATTCTGTAGCAAAATAAGTATTTATAGTATATTCTACCACTGACGCATGAAATACGCTATTTATGTTTTTCCTCTCTCATAGGCAGCTGGACATACCTATTTTTAAGGTGATTGTCGTTATTGTATTCACGATTACATGACGCGAATACATGTGAATACATGCGCGTACAACTGAACTGCCCTGATTTCAGGTATTTTTTACTGTTGTATTCATGAATACATCAACGCGAATACATGTGAATACATTGCGTACAGTTGGACTGCCTGATTTTAGGCACTTTTTGCTGATGTATTCATGCATACATGGCGTGAATACATGCGCGTACAACTGGACTGCCCTGATTTTTTGCGCTTTTTACCGTTGTATTCATAAATACAGTAGCGCGAATACATGTGAATACATGCACGTACAACTGGGATGCCCTGATTTTAAGCGCTTTTTGCTGCTATATTCATGAATACTTGGCGCGAATACATGTAAATACATGCGTGTACAGCTGGACTACCTTAATTTTTAAGCAGTCCTTTTGCGTGAATACACTACCGAAACAACTGAATAGTAGTTGTAGAAAGTAGTTATGTATATGGTAGCTATAAGAAGTTAATAGACACTAAACAATAGTGGTTTCTGAAAATTTCTCTTCAATAAATGGGCGGGCCAGTTAACAACCCAACCTTGGAAGGGTTGGGCGGGTCGAACGGGGTTGGGCTCAAATTGCTAACCTTAGTTGGCACCTTATGGATTTTCTTCTCTTTCTTTTTTGATGAAATATGTTTACTGGGAAAATGGTAACTACAATTATATTTAGTTAAGTGGTTCTAAAAATATGCGATTTATCTTAGTACCAGTTATTAAGCAGTTGATGTTAAGTGTGTTAGGATAGAATAGAGCGAAAGCAGTTAGAAAATTGAAGAAAAGTAAACTGACACGCCTGAGTTTGAAGGTTCAATATTGGCCTCGGGGTCCTCAAGGTCGGGGCTCGGGGCTCGGGGCTATCGTCAGAAGACCGATGAGGCTATAACAAAATTAGAGGCTTCGGAATGTGCTATTTATGATCAATAATGAGCTATAAATGAAGAACAATTAATAGAATGCAATAAATGTGATTAGATGAGCTAGTAGAGAGAAATAGAGAATGTTAAAGCAAAGAAGAGAATGTTCTTGTGTCTTGTATTCAATAATGTCCCTTTTACAAAATGACTAGGGTCCCATTTATATAGGAAGGAGAATCCCAATATAGTACATTGACATTTATTACAAAGATCTCGACTGATTCGGCTAGTTAATGTCTAAGTACGGATTCGTACTTTGTTACAGAGCTGTCTGCATCAACCTTCATGTCGTTTTCTCATGCCAACCACACTACCTCGAAGCTCGAGGGAGGCTCGAGGTTGGACCTCGGGCCATACTCGGGACCTTATGCAAATAAGACACCGATTGTCAAAATGAACATAAAATTAGCCATCTCAATTTTAGCCGTACACAAAATAAGAAATAGAATTGCTAATTGGTAGGTAGAAGGAGGAAGCCAGGAATGGATCATATTCGTGCGACATATTGACTTGTTCCGAATTATTATTGTAAAGGTTCTTCATTGGTTGTGCCGTCGGAGGCCACGATTATGAGCCTATTGTATTGGTCAAAATTAGGCCAAGCTCAATGCCATTGGATGAGATGTGGTCGAGATCGAAAACGAGTACGGCTCAGTGGCGAGGAGCCACTAAGAGAAAGATCAATGCCGAGGTCGAGTAAAAGACAAATAGTAGCAACGACCAGAATAGGTCTTAGAACAGTGAAAAGGAATATTCCTATAATTGTATTTTTTAGGATTTTCTAGAAATATCCCTTATAAATAGGAAGAGATAGAGAACAAAAAGGGGATCTTCACTTTTCTGATAAGAACATATTGTAAAGGGTTGACTATCAAGAATATACAAAAGAACTTGTCTTGTCTACTGATTCCATTGCTCAATATACCTCTTTTATTCACAAGATCCAAGGATCCCTTGTCCATCTGCATATTCTATTGTCACACGTTATTGTCAAAAGGAGGAATCATTCAAGTCATCTAACATTTGGGTGACAATTCCTTCTTATTACATTTAATGCCATTACCCACATTTATTGCATATTTTCATCGTTACATTCATTGACAATCATTGAACATTTACTTTGCTTTCACCGATATTAGACACGGTCTCATCTCATCAGTCTATTCAAACTTCAAATCTTGGAGTTATTACGTTTAACTAGGATTCATCTATTATTTTCTCATTAATCAGTTTAACAAAAAGATTCAAATCTTTTTGGTCAAACAATTTGGCCCGTATGTGGAGAGTTTCTAGTTAAAATTTTAGTTTCTTATAGATCGAAAAAGAACAACAACAATCATCTTTTTCCTATTTGCACAAGCTAACGATGGCAGGAGAAGAAGATGAAAGACTGAAAGTAGTAATGGGCGTCACTACTAACCTCCTAGGCATCATCAACGAGGTTGATAGAGAAGACAAGGAGAACGTGACACCGGGTACCTCACCTAGGCAAAGTGACTCACCTCCCCCTCACGAGAGTAACCGCTTCGCACAAAAAAAGGGTCTCTACGTCCACAACAGAGGAAGCGCCGCCAGCAGTGAAAAAACTATTGGAGGCATGATTGACAATTACTCTAAACAATATACTCGACAAACCCGCTCAAGGGGAGAGTAGGAGCAACACACGAGCTGACACCACCACAACCATCAAGGAGCAACACGCTCCTCTCCCAACAAGTAACACTCACACCGTTGTGGATGCAGGTAACGACGCACTCGCAGCTATTCTGAAGAAAATGGAAGAAATGGAGAACGACAATAAAGCGCTCCGCGACCAAATGAAGGAGCACCAAGATAGGGTTGATAAGATACTGGGTGCCCCAAAACTTTTTCCAAAGCGGGACGTCGGCTGGTTCGTGGAACAACCATATAGCGAGGAGGCAGTCCCGTATGTCATACCCAAAACCTTCAAAATATCACTAAAAATATATGACGGCACAATAGATCCCGAAGACCATATCATTCATTGCGTTACGGCGGTAAAAGGCAACAACCTCTCGAAAGAGCAGGTACCGTCGGTGCTGCTGAAGTGTATAAATCCATGGGGTATCAAGATATATGACATATTTTTCATCAGACAATCGCCTGGCGAAGGACTCAGGGACTTCCTATCCCGGTTTAACAGTGTAAGAATGAGCATGCCAAACGTATCAGAGGGGATAGCTGTAGAAGCCTTCCAAAATGGGTTAAACAGGAGCGGGTCAAGGGCGACCAGAAAGTTGCTAAGCAGACTCATGAAATACCCTCCCACCACTTGGGAAGAAATTCACAACGCTTACTGTGCCGAGGTGAGAGCAGACGAGGACGACCTCAACGGTTAACATCAGTCCAAATGAGGAAAGATCACCATAATAACAACCGAAGAGATCATGCAGGTTCACGCCTCAATCGAGAAAGGCACCAACTTTATATCAGAGCGGCCATCCCGCCACCTCCCCGCCAAATCGACGGGTCGTCAAGGCCACATACGGAGACGCACCGAAATGAAAGAGGTATGCCTCCACTTTTATCTGCTCACAATTTTATTGTTTCCCCTTCAGAAATAGTTTACGCCCTGGAGAAGCTTGGACCCAAGGTGAAATGGCCACAAAAGATGAAGTCCGACCAAAATTCCAAAACGACGAATGCCCTTTGTGAGTTCCATCAGGAACGGGGCCATAAGACCGAGGATTGCATAGACCTACGGCAAGAAGTAGTGAACATGCTCCACCAAGGACATTTAAGGGAGTTGATGAGCGACCGAGGAAGAGACAACTTCGCCCGTGGACGAGAACAACATCAAGGCCCCCCAAAGCAACCCTCCCCCGCCCGCACCATGTGAAATTCACCACCCACACAAACTGAAGTGGTCGATCATCCACGAAAGGTATAATGACCTCGAAGATAGTATCATCTTCGATAAGTCAGACACCCACGGTTTGACCTTTCCTCACTTTGATGCGCTTGTCATTACTTTACGAATTTCAGATACCGATGTAAAAGGAATCACGGTAGAAGACGGGAGCGGCGCGTGAATTATCCATCCTCGAGTTCTCACACAAATGAGACTCGAGGACAAGATAGTACCACGTTGTATAACACTAACAATGCAGTTGAACGAACTTCAAGAGAGATAAGCCTGCCCGTTCTGGCCGGAGGTGTCACCCTCGAAACAACATTCCATGTCATGAACCAAGACACGCCCTACAATTCCATTATAGAGCGACCATGGATATATGCCATGAGGGACATCCCGTCCAGCTTATATCAGGTCATCAAGTTTTCTATCCCCTGGGGAATATTCAGCATCCGCGGTGAACAACGCACAACTCAAGAATGCTACCGCATCGCCCAAAACTGCACATACACTCAACAGTTAAAAGGAGAGGGCTCAGGAGCATAGCAATTACCAAAGTCGAGGACCGAGCCCGACGAACAAAAAGACGTCATCAAAGACCCCGATGTCGTGGAAGTCGCAGAGTTAACGGTGGAAGACCTCGACCCCGTTCAACTGGATAGCAGCGACCACAACAAAAAAGCTTACATTGTCCATAATCTCACGGAACCAGGTAAATTCCATAAATTTTTAATTGACAACGCCGATCTGTTTGCTTTCTCCCATGCGGATATGCTACGTATCCCGAAAGACATTTCTACACACAAGCTGAACGTCGATCCACTCTACCCGCCAGTACGGCAAATCAAAAGAAAGTTCAATGCTTCAATTAACGAGGTCGTACGCGAAGAGATGGAAACATTGCTCGCCAACGGTTCCATTCGAGAGTCAAAGTACCCCCAATAGGTCGCCAACGTGCTCGTTGTGAAAAAAATGGAAATGGAGCATGTGCGTTGACTTCACAAACCTAAACAAAGCCTTCCCGAAAGACTCTTTTCCATTGCCCCACATCGATCAACTCATCGACGCAACAACGTGGCACGAGTTATTAAGCTTCTTGTACGCTTACTCAGGCTACAACCAAATCCTCATGGAGGAAAAGGACCAGGAAAAGACCACCTTCATCACCCACCAAGGAACATACTGCTACAGAGTCATGACGTTTGGGTTGAAAAATGCAGGGGCGACCTACCAGAGATTGGTCACCAAGATGTTCGAAGAGCAACTCGGAAAAATGATGAAAGTCTATATAGACGACATGTTGGTCAAATAAAAAAAAAAGACCACATTGATCACCTGAGGGAAGCCTTCGGCATACTTAGGCAATACGACATGATGTTGAACCCCGAAAACTGTGCCTTCGGCGTGACCTCTAGGAAGTTTCTCAGTTTTTTGGTGTCCTAGAGAGGCATTGAGGTCAACCCCGACCAAATCAAGGTCGTAGAGGGAATACCTGAAATTTTGACCAGCAAGAAACAGGTACAGAAGTTGACCGGGCGTATAGCTGCCCTGTCGAGGTTTATCTCACGATCCTCTGACAGATGCCACAAATTCTTCAACGTACTCATAAAGGACAATGGACTCTAGTGGAATTCCAAGTGCATCGAGGCCCTAAGAGAACTATAGGCATACCTATCCTCGCCCCCGCTACTCGCCAAGTTGGAGCCCGGTGAACGTCTCTTAATCTACCTGGCGTAGCTGACGTTGCAGTAAGCGCAATCTTGGTCCGTGAAAACAAAGGTACGCAATCTCCAATATATTACATTAGCAAGACCCTAGTCGATGCCGAAACGAGGTACCCCCACCTCGAAAAGCTAGCCATGACATTGGTCGTAGCTTTACGAAAGCTTAGACCCTATTTTCAATGCCACCCATCGCGCTGGTCACGACCTTCCCCCTAAGAAGCATACTACATAAGCCCGAGCTGTCGGGGAGATTGGCCAATTGGGCCATCGAACTAAGCGAGCACGATATAACATATCAGTCGCAAACAACGATAAAGTGGAAAGTACTCGCCGACTTCAGTGCCAAAATAATGCCTGAGGTCGAACAGGAAGCCTCTCGTACCACTCCCAAGCTACCCGACCTATGGGTCCTGTACAGCGATGGCGCCTCCAACGCGTTAGGATCTGGACTGGGACTCGTGCTCGAGGTCCCAACAGGCGAAGTCATACGTCAGTCCATACGGTGTCCCGATATGACTAACAATGAGGCCGGGTATGAGGCCGTAATTGCAGGACTGAGACTAGCTCTTAAGTGCGAAGCATGGAGAGTCATCCTCCGATGTGACTCATAACTCGTCGTCAACCAAGTCACAGGGACTTTTCAAATCAAATAACATAGGCTAAAAAAATATCAGGCAGAAATTCATAAGCTATTGCCCGAGTTCGACGAGTGTCAACTCGACCAGATACTTTGAGCAAAAAACATCAAGGTTGACGGCCTCGCCAAATTAGCAGCAGCCACCAAGAACATAAGTGGAAAGGAAAACGTGGTCACCCTCCTCCATTCGTCAATAGACCAAACTCAGGTACACACTATAAACTTAACTTGGGACTGGCACAACCGTATTATGTCATATTTGCAGGAGGGAGTGCTCCCAAGAGACAAAAAAGAAGCCAAGAAGCTTCGAATGCAGGCGGCCATATACAACATCATCAACCACGACTTGTAAAAAAGGATGTTTGGAGGCCCCTTGGCGAAATGCCTAGGGCCAAATCAAACCAGGCGCGTCCTCGAGGAAGTACACGAAGGCCACTGTGGGGCCCATACTGGCAATCGATCCCTCGTTAGATGCCTCATACGAGCAGGCTATTACTGGACCACCATGAAAAGGAACCAGCTGACTTCGTTATAAAGTGCGAGCAGTGCCAGAAATACGCTCCAATGATTCACCAAGCGGGCGAGCAACCCACTCAGTCACATCACCGTGGCCGTTCATCAAATGAGGAATGGACATAGTCAAAATTAGGCCAAGCTCAATTAATGCCATTGGACAAGATATGGTCGAGATCATAAACGAGCATGACTCAGTGGCGAGGAGTCACTAAGAGAAAGATCAGTGCCGAGGTCGAGTAAAAGACAAATAGTAGCAACTGCTAGAATAGGCCTTAGAATTGTGAAAAAGAATATTCCTTTAATTGTACTTTTTAGGGTTTTCTAGGAATATCCCTTATAAATAGAAAGAGATAGAGAACAAAAAGGGGATCTTCACTTTTCTGATAAGAACATATTGTAAAGAGTTGACTATCAAGAATATACAAAAAACTTGTCTTATCTACTGATTCCACTGCTTAATATACCTTTTTTATTCACAAGAACCAAGGATTCCTTGTCCATCTACATATTCTATTGTCACACGTTATTGTCAAAAGGAGAAATCATCCAAGTCATCTAACATTTGGGTGACAAATTCCTTCTTATTACATTTAATGTCATTACCCACATTTATTGCATATTTCATCGTTACATGCATTGACAATCATTGAACATTTAGTTTGCTTTCACCGATATTAGACACGGTCTCATCTCATCAGTCTATTCAAACTTCAGATCTATGAGTTATTACGTTTAACTAGGATTCATCTACTATTTTCTCATTAATCAGTTTAACAAAAGGATTCAAAACTTTTTGGTCAAACACCTATGAGACTGGAAATTCGGAATGACAATGGTGCAGGAGTAAACGAATCTTAAATTTTAGTCTCAAATTCGACGCGTTGAAATGGAAAAACCTTTATGGAAATTGCTTACGCTTGAACTGAATTTGCAGCTTGCAAATGATAACCGGAGTTCTAAATCAGTTTAAGATCCGATTAATGAGATGAAGTTAGATCCTCGTATGTTATAAGTAACAATATGCAGGGAGCTATTGCTTTAGTGGAAGCTGCATGTGCTGTAACTACAAGAATTGCCTATGTAGATGTTTCAAGGTCCCCAATCAAGACTAAAAAATTGAGAAGTTTGGCTCCTTTTTGAAAGATAAGGAATTTCCTTTTAGTTCTCCCTTTGGGATCCAGGCTGAAGTGCGTATATAATTTGCTCAAGAATAGGCAGCAAAGTGTTATTTAGCCGTGCGAAACAAGGGTGGCTATTAAAATTAGGGAGGCAATTAACTATGTAATGAAAAATTACAACAACGAATAGAAAAACCAAAGAGCTAGATATAGTAATTGCACAACTAAAAACCTATGAATGAAAATAATATGATTCACTCTTTGACTATCAGATCAGCTGGATTGAAAGTTCCACACCATCGGGAAATTAATTCGTCCCTGATTGCCTGATGTCCATCAAAGGAGAATAAGTGTCACGAAAAATAGAGGAGAATTCGGTCCATGTTACAATTTATGCAGGAACTGGGTTGGTGGAAGGAGGGGATTTGTGTGTGTGTGTGTGTGTGTGTTTGTCGGAGACAGGTTCGGTAAGAAATGGGCCAACTTTTTTCTTTTATGGGCCGGATGGTGAGCCTGCTTATGGAAGTCCAAAGATCCATTTTTGGGTCGTAAAAGAATCATTTTTTCCTAGTTCATACTAGAGCAACCCAATAATGCCAGTTCACAATTCCCCTTAGAGAAAAAAAAGAGAGGAAATGACGCATAATGCCTACTAAGGCTAAAATATTTATCCGTTATTGTTCACTTCAAAATTAATTATAATTTTTACATATACAGCACAAACATATTATAGGACCATTCAATTTCCTATTCCCCTTTAATTTGCTTTACCCCACGTGAGAGACAAGTGGAAAATGTAAATCTATTCCCCTTTTGTTTTATTTTATGACTTGAATCACATTACTTTTGACTATCTTTCCGTCTATGATATGTACTTTGACCGTAGAAACATATATAAATAATTATTAGAAAAATAAAAGTAAAAATAACAATAAAAATAAAATAGAATATTCGTAGTGAGAAAAATGGATAAGAGGAATAAGTTGATCGGAGAAACTCCTGGTTGCCGTGCGTACCACAATTTCAAAAGGATTGTCCTGAATTTTTGTTCCAATTGTTGTCCACATAGTGACAACTAATATTATTTTAGTTTAATAATTAAATTTAAAAAAAAAAACTTTGCGTACAGTTGTATACCCTGTTGATATAGCTATATACTATACTGGTATCATAAGTTAGTTGGAACATTTTTTGGTTGTATTAGCAATATTTAATTGGTATACTATTTGACTTTTCTTTAGTAATAGTATAATATCTTAAATTCTTTTTAATTTTTCTTTATGCATGTGTATTATGTAATCATTTTAATTTTTTCTTTGTGTGTTTGTCTTATATAATAGTATTATAATACAGTATCTTGAAATACATTCTTATATTAATATGTGGTACGCTGTTTTTTTATTTTTCTCTTTATGCATGTGTATTATGTAATAGTAGTATAGTCATATATAATTTTATGAAATTAATTAGTAGAACTGTATACCCTATTGGTATAATTGTATGTCATATTTGTATCATAATGTAGTTGGAATATTTTTTGGTTGTTTTAGCTGCATTTTAAGTGAATTCTATCCTGAAAATGATTTATACGATCGTTTTGCTGTTGGATTTCTTGTACCTATGGACAAGATTTTGTGTATTATGTAATAGTTTTTATAGTTATGTGCAGTTGTTGAACGACCTCGTGCATCTATATACCCTATTATAATAGTTATATACAATATTAGTATCATATGCTAGTTGAATAATTTTTGGTTGTATTAACTGCATTTAATTGGTACACTATTTGATTTTCATTTAATAATAGTAATATAGTACAATATCTTGAAATACTTTATTATATTAAGATGTTGTACACTATGTTTTTATTTTTATCTTTATGCATGTGTGTTATGTAATAGTAGTATAGTCATACAATTGCCGAAAATTAACCAATAAAGTTGTATACCATGTTGGTATAACTATACTTCATATTGGTATCATATGGTATTTTGAATATTTTTTTGGTTGTTTTAGCTGCATTTTAAGTGAATTTTATTATGAAATTATTTATATGAACATGATTTGCAGTGCTGGAACTCTTGTGTGCCGATGGACATAAATTATGTGTATTATGTAATAGTGTGTATAGTTATAGGCAATTGTTGGAACGACCCCATACAACTATATACCCCGGTTATATACAAAATGAGCAAGTTGTTTTGCGAATATTTAGCTTGCAATACGAGCATGTAATTTTCTCATACTTTTATTGCGTCCTTTAATGTTTTGGTATAATAGTATAGTCGCAAATAGTTGTAGCAATGTTCTAGAGAAATCATATGCTCTGTTGGTAAACATATATACCATATTAGTATCATATGGTACTAGAAGTCTTTTTTGCTACTTATACTTTTATTGCATATTTCAATATTTTATTATCATTTTTATTCTAACTAGTATATATGGAGATTTGGTTGATGTAGATTATATTTTCTTGCTCTATAAATGGTTGTATTGCTACTAATGGTAGGGTGTGTACTGATATTCGTAGGTAAGGAGATCAAATTTTGCATGGCAATCACGTGTTGATTCTTCGAATCTGATTATGTAATTTATGATGCTCATCAGTAGTCAGTGTGATATTAAGTGAATTAGATCAAGTGACAACTGATATTATTTCAGTTTAATAATTGAATTTAAAAAATGAGAAAGGAAAAAAATAAAAGGTATATTATACTAGTTATATTTAAAAAATGTGAACAAATATTTACTGTATCAGTTATATTTTCTTATTGTATAAAAAGAATAATAAAAAATCGTGAAAACAATAAATGAAATTGGATTATGAAGAGAAAAAGAATATAAAAAAAGAAGTTAAATGAAATTAGAAAAGGAAAAAAGAAAAAAATAAGAAGAAAACAAGAAAAAAAAAAGAGGAGAAAAGAAAGAAAAAAAAGAAAAAGAAAGAAAAGAAACATAGAAATAAAAAAGAATTAGAGAAAAAAGAGAAATGTGATGACCCAAAAGATCATCTTACATAATTTAAGCTGTATCTGTGTTTCGAGGCTCCGAGAGCCTCCGTTAGTCTCACCTCGATATGCGTGCTCAGCCCGGACGTGTAGCCGGGAAGCTATTATGTGAAAATCTGATAAAAACTGAGTTTTGATAATTAATAAATGAATATAGTTGACTTTGGTCAACATTTCTGGTAAACGGACCCGGACCCGTGATTCGATGATCCCGGAAGGTCCGTAGGAAAATATGGGACTTGGGCATATGCTCGGAATTGAATTCCGAGATCCCAAGCCCGAGAAAAGAAATTTTAAAGAAAATTATTTTCTGAAAAATATAAAGNAACAGGTTTATTATATGTTATGTGACTTATCTGTGAAATTTGGTATAAAACGGACTTGAAATGACGTGATTCGGATTAAAAATGGGAAATTTAGAAGTTTATGAAGTTTAAGAAATTTATAAGAGTTTTGAGGTTTAATTACGTGTTTTTGATGATATTGTGATGATTTAAAAGCTTGAACAAGTCTGTAAGATGTATTGGGAGACGTGTGTGTTTTTGGTTTGAGACCCGAGGGCTCGGGTGAGTTTCGGGTAACTAACGGAGTGTAAAAAAATTAGAAAAATCTGGTGTGTTGTTGCAGGTTTCTGGTTTTCCTTCACTGCGATCGCAGCTATTGATACGCGATCGCATATGCTTAATTGGGGGAAACAATTTGTTGTTCTCTGCGATCGCAAGTTTGCCTTCGCGATCGTAGAATTATGCCCAGATGCTCTCCGCGATCGCATTCCTCTTTCCGCGATCGCATAG
>ML270698.1:3265-14202 GCA_005239495.1 Nicotiana undulata | reverse complement strand
CATTATTACACAGAATAGAGAAAACAAAGATTAACACCTTAAAACATGGGCAAAAAAGATCATGAAACATATTTAACAAAATGAATCAAATAAATATTACAGTTCAAGAACTATACCGTGGGAAGTTTATCAGGCAACTTGGTGATTTCAGAGGCAGGAAATACAACATGAACATAAAAAAGAGCCACAAGCGCTATTGTAGCTATTGCAAAAGTTAACACCTTTCGCACAATCACCACTGTCCTCCACCTTTTTTTCTGCATCTTTCAATATATACACAAAATCTCAGTTTCACACACCCTTTTGATAATTAAGGCTGTTGAGGGAGAAAATTAATCGGCTGATTTTGATACGGTCTTGGGTGGAATTTTGCAACAATGTGTTGGGTTCTTGAAAGTTGAAATCTCTTTAGCTGGTGGGGGTTTTTAGCTTTTGGTTTTTGAGGCATTTATATACTGCTATTATTACCATTAACAATATTCTTGGTTGGGTTTTGGGTACTAAGCAAAGAGTTATAATAAATGTGGGATGAGGGAGAAAATTCCGATGAAATTAGTGAACAATGGGCCAATTAAAATGAGACAGAATTTTATACGAAGTACGGGAGGTCAAAATCGGATTAGTAGATCCACTTTATAACCTTGTAATTATCCATATATTTATCTATCGCGAATCACAACTTCTTATTTCATAATTAAAATTTCCCTCTTAGGTTGTACACCAGTAGAATGAGTGTCTGTAATGACTCGACCGATCGTTTTGAGAATTTAGACTCCGTTTGGTGACGTAAGGTCGTGAACAACTTCACATTGGGCATACCGCGCGTGGTTGGATTCAGTTACCGGATAATCCAGAGTCGAATTGAGAGGCAAATTTCAATTTTTGAAGTTTAAATGAGGGGAGTTGACCGGAGATTTGACTTTTGTGTAAACGGTCTCGGAATGAGTTTTGGGTGATGTCAATAGCTTCGTATGATGATTTTGAACTTAGGCGCGCGTCCGGAATTGGTTTTGGAGGTCCGTAGAGTAACTTGAGGTAATTTGGCGAATGTTAGAATTTCAGCGATTTCGTGCGATAGGTGAAATTTTTATATCGGGCTCGGAACGGAATTCCAAGAGTGGTTGTAGGTCCGTCGTGTCATTTATGATTTGTGTGCAAAATTTCACGTCATTCCGGGTTGAATTGATAGGTTTCGACGCGAGTCTTGATAATTGAAGTTTTGAAAATTTATAAGTTGATTTCTTGGTTTGATTCGTCGATTTGGTGTTGTTTTATGTGATTTGAAACCTCGAGCGAGTCCGTGTTAGGTTATATGACTTGTTTGTGTGATTAGACGGGGTCCTGGGGGCCTCGGGTGTGTTGCGGATAGGCTTCAGGTCAATTTTTCTTCTTTTTTGCACAACTGAAATCTGCCTTCGGGTTTTCTGCTATGCGATCGCATAGAAGCAATCGCGATCGTATAGTGTTGCTTTGACCCCCTTATTTTTCCTTCATCGCGATCACGATGTGTCTCTGTTGGTCGCCCCAAATTTTGTTATTCGCGTTCGCATTCTCCAGTACGCGATTGCGTAGCTTCCTGTTCTCCTTCTCCGCGTTCGCGATGAACAACCTGGGCAGCTTTCCTTTTTCTTCTTCGCGATCGCGTGTGCTTTTCTGTGATCGCGATTCATTAAATACCTGGGCTGAATATAAGTTTCCATAATCGAGGGTTTCACCATTTTAAACAAATTTTGCCTTCTAGAGCTCGGTTCTTGGCGATTTTTGATGAGTTTTTCACACAAATCGAGTGGGTAAGTGTTCTTCAACTAGAATTGAATATATTCCATGAATTAGTCCTTGTGTTTTATCATATAAAAATTGTGTTTTGGATTGAGGAAATTGTGGGTTTTGAAAGAAAATTTCTAAAATGAAAAATCATGATTTGAGGGACCAAATGATATCGGAACTAGATAAATATTGTATGGTTAAACTCGTATCGGAATAGGTATTCGGATTTTGTAAAATTTGACGGGTTCCGAGGTGCGAGCCCGGGGGTCGACTTTTGGGTCGATTTTCTTATAATTTGTAAAGATTCAAACTTTATTATTCGGAATAGTTCCTTATACGTTTTATGTGTATTTTGAAGTTGTTTAGTTGATTTTGAGCCGTCCGGAGGTCTTTTCGCCCGAGAAGTTCACTTTTGAGTACCGGGTTGTCGTCTTTGAGGTAAGTATCTTGCCTAACCTTGTGTGGGGGAACTACCCCTTAGGATTGAGTCTTCTATGTTGATTGTAGCCCGCGTACGCGAGGTGACGAGTGCATACTCGGACTTATTTGCAAATAGGTTGGCCTTTTAGGATTTTTAGGTCCTTATATTCCCCGTGTATGAATTGTAATTGTTATATCTGAGTTCCTGATTGTTAGTTTCATCTCTTCCTGCTCAAATTAGAAATTGCTTGCTTAGTGTTCCTTGTTTCTTATTTGATCTTAATTGACTTAAATGAAGATTTTGCTTTTCCTACCGTTATGCTATATCTTCCTTCATACACTGCCTATTTGACTAAAACTAGTATAATCTTGCCCTATAATTGTTTAGTAGTAACTGGAATATCTATACGCTGGTGTCAAGCATGCCCGTGAGTCGTACATTGTGATTTCTATGATTTTCCCTTAAGTGCTACTTAGGTTTAGTTGATAATCGTCCATGTTGATGGTATTTCCTTGGTGTTGCCTATCACTGAGCATTGTTCAAGCTGAGTTTATTCTGTGAAGCTAATTGTCTAAGTGAGATTGGTTATAGCTTTTCCCTTGCCGGGATGATTTGGTTTCTTGGTTGTGAACTTGAATATATAGAATCGTTGCTATATTTGTTTTCCCCTCGTTATGTTGTTTCTCTTTGTGCTTGGCATTCCTTTCAGTGGCTACTTCTTATGAGTGAGTTTTTACCATTCTTGTGATTCAAGTCTTTGTATTGATTTGGTCATCGTACCTTGCATTCTGTCTTTGTTGCTTTTGCGCCTGTTGTGGCAATGTATGCTGTTTCTGTCGCATTCTGGTTGTTTTCCTCAGTGGCTGCATTACATATTTAAATTGGGACTACGGACGAGATTCCGGGAGCCTTCCCCCTGTACTGCATTGCATATTTAAATTGAGACTTCAGACGAGATTCCGGGAGCTTTCCCCATGTAATGCATTGCATATTTAAATTGGGACTACATACGAGATTCCGGGAGCTTTCCCCCTGTACTGCATTGCATATTTAAATTGGGACTACTGATGTATTCCGGGATCTTTTCCCCTGTACTGCATGACAAATTCTGAGTTACGGACTGGGTTCCGGTAGATTTATCTTGAGGAGATTGTGATCGAGAGATTTCATTGAAAAGTATAGCGGAAAAAGTATTTTCCTAAAAGAAAAATTTCGTCTGAAGGACCTTTCAAAGATATATTTGAAAAGCATTTGTCTTGTAGAAAATGATATTTGGAAGTCATTTATTGGGAAAGTATATTTGCAAATCATGTATCTTGAAAGAACTAGGTTTTAAAGATTTCTCTTTCTAAAATATATATACATTCGGAGAAAGTATGTTTCAAAGGAGATCTTTCTATACTGAAATGATTATATCTTTAAAGATTTCAATATAAACGGTTGCTTAAAAGTTTTCACCAATTTATTGGGTTTATGGACTAAGGTCTGATGTGAACAAACTGACGCAGTGCTGAGTTACCAGTGTGTTTATTGTGTGGTGGTTTTTTTTCGTTTTGGCTCGTATTTTCTATCCATTCTTCTTGTATTATTATGTTGTTCCATTGATTAGTTTTCGGTAATTCCTTTCGCATTATATTGTCATGTTGTTAATTATATCGTAAGATCTTTAGATAGATATTATGTTCGGTCATTTCTATATTGATGTCTGTTGATTTATTAGACCAGTGGTGTCTTGACTAGTCCTCGTCACTACTTCACTGAGGTTAGTCTTGATACTTACTGGGCACCGTTGTGGTGTGCTCATACTACACTTCTGCGCATTTTTGTGTGCAGATCCAGGTAATTATTGTTAGTGGATGTGCGGATCATCGTTGAGGAGACTCAAGGTAACCTACTGCTGCGTTCGCAGGCTTCAGAGTCATCTTCTTGTATTTATTATTCATACCCTGTTGTATTCATTCCGAACAGTGGTAGTTAGAGATTTTTGAGTAAATTCGTAGAGCTTATGACTTGTATTACCAGTTTTGAGAACATTGTAATTCTGTCAAGATTTCTATATCGAGATTGTTAGATTTCTTTTATTATTGTTGTTATTCTCTAAATGTTAGGCTTACCTAGTCCCTAAGACTAGGTGCCATCACAATACCCAACGGAGGGAAATTTGGGCTGTGACAGTGTCTTGGAACATGGATAAAGTTATTTCATGTGATATAATGGCGATAAATGATGAAAAGTGCATGTTTTGAGTGTGTTTGTGTGTTATATTTTGTGTGAGTTGCGGAAGTTCACACCCCTTTTGAAGTGAAAATATGCTCATTACGTGTTTCTTATGTGTAGGAACAAACTTATGCGGAAAATGATCAAATAGGAGAAAAATTGGTGAAAAAAGAGGCGAAGAGAAAAGTCCGGGATAGCGAAGCGAGATTCACTTTGCAGATCGGGACCGGAGCAAAAGAAACCAAAAAATTCTCGGATAGCGAAGTGAAACTAGAACGGGACCGGAACAGAAGAAATCAACTTCTCCAATCCGAAATAGAAGAAGGAAAATTCGCCCCATACAAACCCTAGTCTCTATAAGTCCATCCTAAAACGTAGAGACACTACTTTGGAAGGAGCGAAGCCTTTGGGGAGGCAAAAACACACTTGGAGCAAGGAGAAGGATTCAACTTCACGTTTTCCCTCTTTCTTTCTCTATTTCCATTATTGGTTATGAATTCTAATAAAGTAATTGTGCATACTATTATGAGTAGCTAATTTGTTATCTAGGGTCTTGATGGAATCTTTTGTAGGATAAATTCTTATTATGTTTTTATATAATTGAGCTGTTGTATTTTTTTTACTTATTCAACTACGTGTTTATTGCTGTTGATTGAATTATCATCAATTGACTGTGCCTATTTAGTGTCTATTGCTTGATAGAGGGTACACATTTAGGTAGTTTTTGAATAACATCACTCCAAAATTATATGAGAGATCAGAGGGTTTAAAGACGGGATTAGAGATAACAAAATTTATGTGCGATCGTAGTAAGCGGTGAATTAGTGCCAACTAACATAGTTCGAGAGAATAGGTCTAGTAAATTGTGTGATACATGATTCAAATGAGCAAAGCCACAACAATTCAAAGTTAGTTAGAGTCAAAGCCACGTTAGCTCCGAGTTAGTTAGAGTCGTTACAAGTTGTTTGAAAGTTAGTTAAGAACCAGTTAGTTAGTAACAATGTACAAGTTGTAAAGTCAATTAGCATTTCATTTCATATAAATAATTGTATTACAGAGATTACATTTTCATAATAATGAGATTCAACTTTATATTCTACTCTTCTTCTTCCTTCTTTCTTCTTCGTAACTTCTCTTCTCAAACCTAGTTGTCCTCTCGAGCTTCACTGATAAGCTCTTGATCAGCTGTTGAATCCTCGAGTTCTTGGGAATTCATGCAATTCAGTAACATTGGTACCATAGCGTATCGCTCCTTGGCAAAATGATGACGAAAGGTACTCGATCTATTGGCAATTCCAGCAATGAAATGGGGGAATTGCGTGAGATGATGCAGAAACTTATGGAAGATGTAGGAGCTTTAACTAGAGAAGTTTCGAATTTAAAGCATTTAGATCAGATAGTGCTCGAGCTAAAGGAGCAACTGACTAATTCTAGAGAGAATCGAAGGGACATAACTCCATTAGAGCCTGAAGATGGACCTTCAATGATGAGACAATCAGAAGAAAGATCACATAGGGACAAGAGTCCTGGCAGGTACAATCGTAACTCAAATTCTTCTAGATGGTAGAGGATAGAACTCTTGAGGTTCTCAAGGGGTAGGCTTGTCAAGATGGGTTACAAATAATGGTTATTTACCCAACCCAACCCATTAAAAATAGGTTGGGTAACTGACTTTTTAAAAGCGGGTCGAATATGGGTAATTACCCATATTATCCATTAGAAAAATGAGTAACCAAATGGGTAATAATGGGTAAAATATAGATAATATAGGGTGTGTTTTTGATTGGCTTAACCACCCACCCCGCAAAAAAAATATTTTTACTTTTTTTTTAATTTAAAAATTTCTGTTTTTTTTTCTTGCACCCCACCCCCTGCCTTCACTCCCGCACAATTTTTTTTTATTTTACTTTTTTTGTAATTTTCAAATTTTTGTTTTTTTTTCTGCACCCCTCCCCCCCCCACCCCCCGCGATTTTTTTTTTGTTTAATATATTTTCAGTTTTACTTTTTTTTCATCTTTCGATTTATAGGTTCAAAACTTTACAAGTTCCAAATATATGAGTTCAGAGGTTTATGTGAAGTCATGAATGGATAATATGGTTACTCATTTTATCCGCGGGTAAAACCCGTTTATTACCCGTGTTGAATACGGGTCGGGTCAGATAATTTACCCATTTTTTCCATTACCCATTTCGACCCGAACCATATCCGACCAGACCCGCCCTTTGCCACTCCTAACAAGGGGTGATCTGAGGTCTTGGCTATTCAAGACCGAGCAATTTTTTTCTATGGAAAAGGCCGCAACAGAGGAGAAGATATAGGTGGCAACGATGCAGTTGGAAGGGGAATCCATCCAATAGTATTTGCCGTTTATGAGATACATGTAGTATCTACAACCAACTACATGGACTGAGTATGTCATGGCTTTGGTTGAAAGGTTTGGGGTCGATTTTGATGATCCCATGGAAGAAATAAAGAAAGTTAGATAAACTGGGAGCGCGAGGGAGTATCAAGCCACTTTTGAGAGGCATTTTGACAAGAGTGAGTTTATCTCAAGAGAATGCAATTAGTTATTTATTTGGAAGATTGAAGCATGAACTGAATATTGCAATAAAAATTACAAACCCAACCACCCTATCTCAAGTATATAAAGTTGCTAGAATGCAAGAAGCCTACTTTGCTGCTATTAGACAACCTTTTCCTTTTCCTCCCATCCAAAAAATACAACCACAAAAAATTTTACAGACCATCGAAACCAAAACAAAACGCTACTGCCAACACCACATGTTGGATATTCTACTGCTCCCAAAAGATTTAACACGAGAACTGCTAGTCTAGAAGAAATGAATGAAAAAAAGGCTCAAGGATTATGTTACTTCTGCAATGAGAAGTATGCACCTGGTCACAGGTGTAAAAATTTTGAACAACTATATCTGTTAGAACTAGAAGAGCAGGTGGAGTAAATCACTAAGAAAGAAGAAGGTTCTAGTGAGTTAGAAGGAGCAGAATTGGAGTTAAATAAACCTATGGAACAAATGGAGATTTTAATTCATGCCTAGAATGGATATCTGGGATACAGAACCTTAAAGGTAACTGGCTATCATTCAAAGAAGTCACTATACATATTAGTTGATACAGGTAGTTCTCACAATTTCATAGACCCTAAACTGGTACAGAAATTGGGATGCCCAATCAAGGAGACTATGCCTCAGTTAGTAGCTGCAAAAAATGGCAACATGATAAAGGTTAACAAGATATGCAGAATATCCTGGATCCTTCAAGGTGCTGAGTTTTCAGCAGAATTCTTACTACTGCCTTTGGGGTCTTGTGGAGTTGTATTGGAAGTGCAGTGGTTGCTTGCTCTGTGAGACATCAAGATGAACTTCATAACACTGACTATGGAATTCATGTACAAAGGCAGGAAACATGTCCTTAGAGGTGCAGAGAAGTAACTGCAAACTTCTGGAGCTGGGAAATGAAGGGAAAAATGAAATATTTGAATAATATTTGAGGTTCCCTCCTTGATTGTCCCACATGGGAAGAGGAAAAGGTTTTTGATGGGTATATAAGCAATTGATCTTCTTCTATCTCATAAAGAGTTGATAAGAAGGCAAGCCTCGCGTCGTCGTCGTCATCGCTCGCTCGGCTTCAGATTCAGATTCAGATTTGGTCAAATGATCGATTGATTGATTAATTTTTTAGACCAAATTTATTTGTTAATAGTAAATATTAACAGAAATGTTATTAAATATTTGGTTAATAATAAAATATTAATATTAAAATAAATATTAATATAAAATCCATTTCAGTTATCCAATATTCAGTTTTCTGTTTTTGTAACAGAAAATTAACTACCCTATAATTTTTCCTCTTTATTCTTGAGGAAATAGCCAATTATGTCATGGCATTTATTCTATGGCCGTTTTGCAAAAATAACAATTATGAAGAGTTTCACCTCTTCAGATTTCAGCCAAACTTTGGCTATAAATACAAGTTCATTCTCTCAGATTTTACATACTAATTTCTAAGTTCTCCTCCTTCCTTATGCATTTTTTAACTTCAAAGAAAGCAACAATAAGTGTGATTTGCAACCGAACTTTGTGCTCGCTGAAACACTGGGGTTTGAAGTACCACTACACCAGTGTGTAATTCGTTCTATCCTGGATGGAAATAATCCATAACCTTGGGTACTGGGATGGGATTAAATTCCTTAAGTAAACACTGTGAATTCAGTAGGCTCGAATTGGTTTCATTTACATTTTTGTTTATGTTATTTATTTTCTCCAGAAATGTTTTACAAATACATACTACTAACAAGCTTAAGGAATTTAATATTTTTCCTGTATTTGTGTTATATTCACTGTTTCTGGAGAGTAAAACCTTTGTGGTTTTGTACTCTATTGGATATTAAAATCTACGTGATTTTAACGTTTCTGTCATTCTTTTACAGAAATGACGAATGACAACGAAAACCAAGATGTTCCGATGGTAACTGCCAATGCCTCAACGAACCGAACAACACCGGCAACATTGGCACCGACTGAGAAACCCGAAAAAAATTTCGGGATTGATTTCAAGTGCTGGAAGCAAAAGATGTTCTTCTACTTGACTATTCTAAATCTCCAGAAGTTCATCAAGGAAGATGTTCCTGTGTTGTCAGATGAAACTTCAGAGACTGGACGCTTTCTCGTGATTGAGGCGTGGAAACATTCAGATTTTTTGTGCAAGAATTATATTCTAAGAAGGCTGGAGGATGCTTTGTATAACATCTACAGTGGCATGGAAACGTCAAAAGAACTGTGGATTGCCCATGAAAAGAAATATAAACTGAAGATGCCGGGTTGAAAAAGTTCGTTGCTGCAAAGTTTTTGGACTACAAAATGGTAGATAGCAAGTCTGTTATTACCCAAGTCCAGGAATTGCAAGGGATTATTCACGATCTCATTGCTGAAGGTATAAGTAGAATTAATACTAATGTTGGTAGTATTAATTTTATTATGTTTACTAACAAAATTTTCATTGAAGGTCTTGTCATCAATGAAGCATTCCAAGTATTAGTGATGATTGAGAANATGTCCCTTGAAGATCTCATTGTTCGGTTGAGAATCGAAGAGGACAATAAAGCTGCTGACAAGAGAGGCCGTGGAAACTCAACAATAATGGGAGCAAATATTATTGAAGAGAACAAAAAGAGAAAGAAGGCTTCTGGACCGAAATACAACCCAAGCAAGAAGCGGTTCAGTGAAATTGCTGCAACTGTGGAAAAACCGGACACAAATCTACGGAGAGTCGTGCTCCGAAGAAAGACAAGAAGAAGGGTCAAGCAACATGGTTTAAAATCATGATGATGTTGATGACTTGTGTGCCATGCTTTCCGAATGCAACTTGGTGGGCAATCCTAAAGAGTGGTGGATTGATTCTGGAGCCACTCGCCATATTTGTGCTGTTAAAGAAGCTTTTGCTACTTATGCTCATATTGGACCCGATGAGACGATTTCTATGGGAAATGCTTCAAAGGCGAAGATTGAAGGATGTGGGAAGATATTTCTCAAAATGACTTCCGGCAAAGTGATGACTTTGAACAACGTCCTTCATGTTCCTGAGATTAGGAAGAATTTAGTCTCTACTGGCCTTCTTGTTAAGAATGGCTTTAAATGTGTATTTGTTTCTGACAAGGTTGTAATAAGTAAGAATGAGATGTTTGTAGGAAAAGGTTACCTTACTGAGGGCCTTTTCAAACTTAATGTAATGGTTGTTGAAAGCAATAATAAAATTTCAGCTTCGTCTTACTTACTTGAGTCAAATAAATTATGGCATGTACGTTTGGGTCATGTCAATTATAACTTGCGGAAAATGATTAATTTGGAAGAAGTATTGCCTAAGTTTGAATGCGACAAATCAAAATGTCAAGTATGTATGGAATCTAAGTATGTTAAACATCCTTATAAGTCAGTTGAAAGGAATTCAAATCCTTTAAACTTAATTCACATAGATATTTGTGACATGGAGTCAATACCATCTTGCGGTGAAAATAAGTATGTCATAACTTTTATTGACGATAGTAATCGATATTGCTATGTTTACTTACTTAATAGTAAAGATGAAGCAATAAACGCATTCAAGCAATACAAAAATGAAGTTGAAATGCAACTTAACAAGAAAATCAAAATGATAAGAAGTGATAGGGGTGGTGAATATGAATCTCCTTTTGAAGAAATATGTTTAGAATATGGAATTATTCATCAAACAACGGCCCCATACACGCCCCAATCCAATGGGATTGCGGAAAGAAAGAATCGTACTTTAAAGGAGATGATGAACGCGTTGTTGATAAGTTCTGGTTTGCCACAGAACTTGTGGGGGGAAGCCATTCTTACGGCTAATCGAATATTAAATCGAGTGCCCCATAGCAAAACACAATCCATTCCATATGAAAAATGGAAAGGACAGAAGCCCAACTTGAATTATTTTAAAGTGTGGGAGTGTTTGGCAAAAGTGCAAGTTCCTAAATCTAAACGGGTAAAAATAGGACC
>ML270694.1:0-13174 GCA_005239495.1 Nicotiana undulata | reverse complement strand
TCTTGGGGTCGTCAACCATGGAAAAAATGTGTTTTTAGGAAATGAATTCGCGACTTGGCTTTTAAAATGAAATTGCCCAGCAGTTTCCGCACTTGCGACTATTAGATCGCAGGGGCGGACTCGCACCTGCGGTTGTTGGGTCGCGCCTGCGGAGAATGGCCTGGGCACTGGGCAATTTCTCGCGCCTGCGGGCTTTTGTCCGCGCCTGCGGAGCCGTGCCTGCGGAAAATAGGCCGCTCCAGCGATGGCCTGGCCCCCTGGGAAAGGTCGCGCCTGCGGGCCTTTGTCCGCTCCAGCGGAGCCGCGCCTGCGGAAAGAAGGCCGCTCCTGCGGAAGGAGCCGCACCTGCGCAGGGAATTCCGCTGGTGCGAACCTCGCGCCAGCGGCTCATGGACCGCAGGTGCGGTCACACTTATAAATTCCCACCAGCAATTCAATTGCTGGTTTTTGATCCCGGTCGGGGTCCGGGAGACCCCTGGGCCCACCCGAGCCCTCGACAAATTATACCAACAAGTCCCAAATCACATGACGGACTTGCTCGAGCTCTCAGAACACTAGAAACATCATTCAAACCAAGAATCACTCTCCAAAACCCCTTAGATCAAACTTAGGATTTCAAGAAAAATTTCAACGGCTCATCAATACGCCGAACGGGTCTACACTGCTCGGAATGACCCCAAATTTTTGCGGACAAGTCATAAATGACTGTTCGGAACTATTTCCAGTTCCGGAATTCCATTCGGACCATGACATCACGAGGTCCAATTCCAGGCTGAATTCCAAATCACATGAAATCCGAAATTTCAATTCAGGTGCCGAAATACTCCCGGGTCATCAGAAACCCGAGGCGAACACACTCCCAAGTCCGAAATCATCATCCGGAGCTGCTGGAGCTGTCAGAACTCGATTCCGAGGTCGTTTGCTCAAAATGCTGCTCGGAACCAAAATCAGCCAAATAGGGTAGCCTTCAGGAACCAAGTGTTCCTGAGCTGGCCAAAACACTTCCGAATCTCGAACTACCGGCCCACACAAGTCATAAGGCACGAGTAGTCGCTATGGGAAGAGTCATTCACGGGAACGGAGTCCCAACACATGAAATGACCGGTTGGGTCGTTACATTTACCATTCCATATTCAGCCCAACCCCGCCCATATGCCATCCCTATTAGATATTAATCGCTTTTTTTAATCCTCTTTGGATGGCTAGTCAAAAATTGAATAGGGAGTATTTCTTTTTTTTTTTGGGTTCTATTTTAACATGGGCAAAATTATGTGACACATCGAATAGTTATACTATATTTATCATTCGTAGCTATACTTTCGGCAAATTTATCATTTGTAGTTATATTTGAATTTGATAGCAAATTCATGAAATAAGAGATTAATTATTTTAAACTTAAATAGAAGAATAATAAGCTCTTGTAGCTTAGTTGGTTCGAGTGCTTGCTTAATTAAAGAAGGTCTTGAGTCGGACTCTCAACAAGAATATTTATTTTCCCTATATTTTTGTATTTCGCGTTAGTTTTATTCGTTGCGCGAACAAATACAGTCGAACATGTTGTATCATTTGTATACATCCATGTATACAGTCGATACAAGTTGTATCTTTTGTATACACCCTTGTATTTCGCCTTGGTTATAGTTGATACATATTATATTCGTTGCATGAACAAATATTGCGAACGAATACAGTTGATGCACATTGTATTCGTTGTGCGGACGAATGCAGTTGACATAGGCTATATTTGTTGCGCGTTTAAATACAAGTAATACAAGTTAGTAACAAATTAATAGTAACTACGAATGGTAATTAGGCAAATTATAATTACTAAGCTCAAAATTATACTAGTTTATGAAAATTCTTCCAAATTTTAGCTTTTATGCACATATGTTAACTGTTAAGGAAGCAAAAGACTAGTTCTATTAATATGGACAGTATATAGAGGCAAGTCATGAGTTTACTTTCTTATTCATTAATTGGGCCTCCCAACCATTGAGTTATTATTACTAAATATAAATGTTAATGCTAATGCTATACTAGGGGTGGAAAGTGGACTAGTTGGGCTGAATTTAGGCGGCTCAAGATGGGTTGAAGCATAAATAAGTCATTATTCAACCCTGCTCAGAATTTACTTAGGTTAAAATGAGTTGGGTCAAAATAGGTTAAACAAAGGGTCATAATCCAACCCGGCCAATTTGAACCATCTTATGTATAATTTTGAGAAACTTAAAATATCAAGATATTCTTCTTTAATTGCAAATGTTTTCACTCATGCCTTTCCAAATAGAGTTAATTTGTTGTACTTTCTGGATATAAAAGAAAAACTCAAAGGTGATTCAAAGTAGTAAAGATATTCATTGTAAGTATTCCATAAATTTACTATTTTTGTAATTCTTTTTGTGTTTCCTTCACCAATTGGTATAAATAGATTTGGTTGCTTCTTTATACATCTCAGATAGAATTGTACTTTAATTTTTATTTAAAAGTTAAGGAAATTGAATTTAATTACAAATAAAACTCAATGTATTTAATTGGCCGGTTCGTGAAATTTAATTACAAATAGAATTTTATACATAGGAAGCATATACTTATTTTAGGCAAAACTTTTTGAATTTGCTAAGAAACTTCTAGTATGTTATATAATAATGACTTATTTCCATAAAAGTTATGTAATGAAAACGTATAGATGTAACAAATTTGTGGAACTAAAAAAAAACCTAGTGTAAGGTTAGGAAGAAAAAAGGGGAAAAGCAATTTATTGGTTAGTATATGTCCACTTTTAAAAAAAGTGTAAAAATTGCGCGGGATGTCTTATTTGGTCGCCCCCATTTAATCTATACCCATATTTTTATAATTATTTAACATATATCTTAATTTTTACAACTTCAGGCGCCTCCTTCTTTCTGCTACCTGTGCAAACTTCAGCTTATTTAGTGCTGAAGTTTTTAAAAATGAACTAAATAACTTCAGCATCTTCTGCTGAAATTTTTGAAAAAGCTTTATGACAAAACTAATGAATCCAGGACAAACTTTAGCTTATTTAGTGCTGAAGTTTTTAAAAATGAACTAAATAACTTCAGCATCTTCTGCTGAAATTTTTGAAAAAGCTTTATGACAAAACTAATGAATCCAGGTTGAAACTTCAGCTTATTTACTGCTGAAGTTTTTACAAATGAACTAAATAACTTTTTTGAAAAGCTTTATGACAAAACTAATGAATCCAGGACAAACTTTAGCTTATTTAGTGCTGAAGTTTTTACAAATGAACTAAATAACTCCAGCATCTTATACTGAAGTTTTTGAAAAAGCTTTACGAAAAACTATTGAATCCAGGACAAAACTTCAGCTAAAGCATGCTTAAGTACAACAAATAAAGAACAAAACTTTAGCTAGTAGAATGCTTAAGTTCAGCAATTACAAACAACTTCAGGTCCGGCTCCTAGAATGCTGAAGTTTTTGTGATTGCCTTTGCTACTTCAGGCCCGTATGCCTGAAGTTTATGCGAAAAGTGGGTACGCTTGCAATTTTTTTTACAAAGCGGGTATAAATTAAAACGTGGCACAAAAAACGGGTATAGATGCAAATGCCCCCCAAAAAAGTACATATTCTCACTCAGCAGCAGTTTGACGGGTCAGCTTTGGGCTGCTTTATTTAATGGGTTAGGATGGGTTCTGCCCAAACCAGCCCATCAGAAAAACTATTTGTGCCCTGAGCGGGGACTAATGAGTTTGGGCCATTTTTGCCAGCCTAATTCAGTTATACCATCTTTTGTTCTGTTGTATACTTAATAGATGAGGTAATAGTAGATCAAACCATTACTATGGAAGCTATTGAACACTAATAATATCGAAGTACGCCTCTCCATGAGAGTAATTAAAGTGCAATGAAATGTTTATTGCGTTCCAAGTGGTTTTGTTATCATTAGTGGCCCAATAAACCATGCTTACCTTGAAGGCTTGAACTATACTTCCGCTATTTAGCTCTCTCCTAGCTGGGAGTAGGGGTGGGCATAAAATCTGAAAAACCGAATTTCGAACCGAACCGAATTAATTCGGTATTTCGGTTTCGATTTTTTCGGTATCTCGGTCTAATTCGATATTAAATTTTCGGTATTTCGGTTCGATTTTCGGTATTACAATTTTAAAACTTCGGTATACCGAATATACTGAATATGCCGAATATACCAATATTTTAAGGACATTTTTTTGAACCCTACCTATATCTACCCACCCAGTGCCCAGCCGGCCAGCCCAATTTAATTTCTATTCCCGTCTCCCCCCAAACCCAACTGCCCAAGCCCAGTACTCTTAGTCTTAGGCTATTAGGTTAGGCCATTTTAATTTTTAGCAATTAGCAAATTAGGTTGAACCAACAACTCTCTCATCTTCAGTTCTTCTTCTTTACCCACGCCGCAATCCTTTCCCTGAAGGAGCCAAACCACCAGAGAACACAAATAAGTAAGTAAACATCATCTCAACATGCTTGTGCTTTCTACACTCTACAGGGAATTTTTAAATCTATTTTGTCCCCTCATATCCACTGCAAATCCCAATCAAAACGAAATAATCCGAATTACCATCAACGTAATTAAATTAAAGGGATACCTTTGTTTATCCTATATACCATAAAGTCCCTTCATTGTTATGCTATTTCACATTGGGTTAGAACCAGGCAATCAAATGTATGGCATGTGACAAAAATAGATGAAACCAATTCTTCGTATATAAATACACAAATCCATTTATGTTGTTCTCTTTGTCATCTCAATTCTTGAAACATAATATCCTTATTCTAATTCCACTTATCCCTTTTTCTTTCCTTGTGTATATAATGGCATAAACTCNATTCTAATTCCAATTATCCCCTTTTCTTTCTTTGTGTATATAATGGCATAAACTGGAAGTTGAAAGTCTAGTATGAACTTAGTGGTTTTATATAAACATATATGAAATGGAACAGATCGAATTGTTTCCATATTGAATTTGTAAATCAGCTACTTGTGTCTCTATCTGTCCGGTTAATTCAAAGGATTGAGCAATAACTTAAAAATATCACTAACTAGAAGAATACATGCTAGTAAAAATCTCAATTATGCGTTGTAATATGTTGGTATATCAATTTGTACATTTCCATATGTCCTTCTACTTCAAATTTATTTACAAGTATATTTATATGTTTTATGTTTTTTGATATGTAAAGTTAATGTACTTCTGATTCAGCAACATATGAGAAAGTTTTCCCTCACGGCAGTGTGGCACTACGTTTGGATTTGGCAGCGTTTTAATCTTCTTTTGGTATACACATAACACAATTGAATAATTCATAAACTGAATACTTTACCGAAACCGTACCGAACCAAAATAATAAATACCGAACCGTACCGAAATAATTTGGTACGGTATTTGGTATATACAATTGATAAACCGAATACCGAACCGAAATTCTTAAATACCGAACCAAAATACCGAATGCCCACCCTAGCTGGGAGCTAACAGGTTTGGCGTTGGTTGAAGGAAACAAACACAATTTCTTCAGCTATTAAGGTCATTGCCTAAAATGTAATGCTGAATTGTTTACCTTGAAAATGGTAATTATAATTATATTTGATTATGTGGTTCTAAAAATATGTGATTTATTTTTATGCTAGTTGTTCAGGCAACAGATGCTATGTGAGAGTTAAAGAAACAAGATAAGAGCGATATAAGATTGAGATAGGCAAACCAGACTGCCTCAAGTCGGGGGTTCCGATCTAGCTTAGGCTAGGCCTCGAGGTCGAAACAGTGTGCTTATCGAAGTCTTGAATTGGTCGAGATAGGGCCTCGAGGTCGAGGGTTGGAAGCAGTGGTGAATGGTCGATGAAGGTCTAACAGTGCTAAGGGCCTTGAAGGCGGCTATTTATGATCAATGATGAATAATAAATGAAGAACAATCAATGAAATATAATAAATGTAAGTAATAAATCAGTAAAGAGACAATAGAGGATGTTTGAGTTAGAGAGCAGAGAGTGTTCTTGTTGCTTGTATTGAATATCATGTGTGCAAAAAATGATAAGGGTCCCCTTTATATAGGAGGGGAAATCCCATTATAGTACATAAGCATTTATTACAAAAGTAAACAGTCGGTACAACTATTTAATATCACAGTACAGACTTGTACTATTCTTGCAGACCTGGTCGACTTTAAGCCACGCGCCTTTCGTGAGTTTCCTGCTCGTTTATGACTGTTACTGATTTGTGCTGCCCCGGGGTCGAATCTAGGAGACCCTCGGGAACGAAACCTCAAGTCGTGCTTCGAGCCTTCCGAGGACATGTAATGGAAAGCCATAACAAACACGAAATCGGTCTTTCCGATTTTAGCCGTATACATAAATATATTAGTTAAAGTGCAACAAAAAAGGGATTTTGTTTAATAGTTCTTATGTTTCAAAATAATATGAATTTATGATCCATGCATGTATGATCATGCAAAGACATCTAACATTCCATTATTAGTTCTTCTAGCAAAGAATTTATTTTAAAATATTTGATATTATAAAAACGAAAAAAGGGTTCAAAATGCCCCTAAACTATTGGAAAAGGTTTAAAAATACCCTTCATCTACTTATTGGGCTAAAAATACCCCTCCATCCACCTTTTTGGTTCACTTATGCCCTTTGACCGTAAGGTCAACGCTAAATTAAAAATAATTATTATTCTTTTTGTAAAATATTAAAAAAAATTATAAAATATTTTCGTTTTTGTAAACTAATTCACCAATAATCCACTAATTTAGTAAAGTCTTCTTTCCTTTTTATTTTCAGCTTTAACAAAAAAAAATCAGTTTTTTAAAGCATCTTCTTTTTGTAAAAACTGGAAAAAAAATTGTAAAAACTGGAAAAAAAATGTTTTTAATAAAATATTTTCGTTTTTTAAGAACTGAAAAAAATATTTTCAACAAAATATTTTCGTTTTTGAAAATTTTTATTTTCAGTTTTTTTAAAGCATTTCGTTTTATTTTCGTTTTTCAGTTTTTTTTAAAGAAAAAATATTTTCGTTTTTTAAAAAAAACTGAAAAAAAAATATTTTTCAAAAACGAAAATAATTTTTTGAAAATATTTTTTTCAGTTTTTAAAAAATAAAAATATTTTATTAAAAATATATTTTTTCCGTTTTACAAAAAAAATGCTTTAAAAAACTGAAAAAATGTTTTTTTTTTAAAAGAAGAAGAAGACTTTACCTAATTAGTGGACTATTGGTGCATTATTTTAAAAAAATGAAAATATTTTGCAAAATATTTTTTTTTAAGTTTTACAAAAAGAATAATAATTATTTTTAATTTAGCATTGACTTAACGGTCAAAGGGCATAAGTGGACCAAAAAAGTGAATGGAGGGGTATTTTTAGCCCAATAGGTGAATGAAGGGTATTTTTAAATTTTCAATAATTTGGGGGCATTTTGAACCCTTTTCCGTTATAAAAATCAAGAAAAAATTTATTACATTTTTTCAAGTTTGTCCTTACTTTTCTAATTAATGAAGTATTGATTAAGTGAGTTGTTTGTGTGGGTCAAAATCAAATTGAGAATCGAGTCGTGCAGAAGAGGACGTTAAGAGTGTGTAACGACCTGGTCGATCGTTTTGAGAGTTAGCGCCTCGATCCCCTAATAACTATTTTCTCCATGTCTATTTCTGCTTTGGGACTTGTCGGAGCGTTGAGTGGTGAAATTCGGAGAGTTTTTGGACACATAGTCTGTATATGTGAGTTTAGGCTTTAGAAATCGGGCCGCAACTGGAACTGTGTGAAGACGGATCCGGAATGGAAGTTCGTCAACTCCGTTAGCTCCGTTGAGGGATTTCGAGGTTAGGAGTGTGTTTGGAATGTGTTTTCGAGGTCTGTAGTAGTTTTAGGCTTGAATTGGCGAAAATTGAAAATTCGGCGATTTCAGCCGATAGGTGAAATTCTGATATCAGGCTCGGAATGGAATTCCGGAAGTGACAGCAGGTCCGTAGTGTCATTTATGACCTGTGTGTAAAATTTGAGGTCATTTGGATGAGTTTGACGTGTTTCGGCATTGGATGTGAATTTTGGAAATTTCATAAGTTCTTAGGCTTGAATCCATGCATAATTGATGATTTTGATGTTATGAAATGTGTTTTGAAGGCTCGACCAAGTTTGAATGAGGTATTATGACTGGTTGGTATGTTTGGTTGAGATCGCGGGGGGTCTCGGGGATGTTTCGGATGCTCAACAGGTGGTTTTCAAACTTGAAACACAGCTGAACAATTGCTGGTTCTGGTGTTTCGCACCTGCGGACGGGGAACCGCAGGTGCGGACACGCAGGTGCTGAGTTGGGCTCGCTGATGCAGAATTTGGGCAGGGGCTGCCAGTGGTCGCATGTGCGGTCTAGGTTCCGCAGGTGCGGGACCGTATATGCGGCCAATTGATCGCAGGTGCGGCCCCAGCCCTGTTAAGTAAGTTTCCGCACCTGCGATGGATTTTCCGCATGTGCGGTCCAAGAGTCGCAGGTGCGAATTCCTGGGTTGTTTATACAAAAATTTGAGGGTTTGAAATTCATATCTCCTAAAACGATTTAAAGCTCGGGTTTTGGCAATTTTCAGTGGGTATTGAAGAGGAGCTTCATAGGTAATGATTTCTAACCTTAATTCACTTGTATATCATTAATCTCTAACAATTTCCTCAATATAATCAATGAATTTGGGTGAAAAATCATGAAAATGGGATGAAGGTTCCCTGAGTAGGAATAAGAGGATTTAGGGAGATTTTGACGTCGGATTTCGATGAGTCTTGTTCGAGTGAGTTCGTGAGCAAATGGGTGTTCGAAATTTGTAATTTTTTACCCGTTTCCGAGACGTGGGCCCCGGGGACTTTTTGGGAAATTTTCCAAATTTCGCGTATTAACTTCGAACTTATTAGCTATTTTGGTTCCTTGAGTTGATATTTTCTTTATGCAATCGAATTGAATAGATTTGGGCCACCCAGAATCGGATACTCGTGGCAAGAGCGTGGTATTGAGTTGATTAGCGCAGTCGAGGTAAGTGGCTTGCCTAACTCTGTGTCGGGGACTTCCCCCTTAGGTTGTTTTTTATACTGTTTTGTTATATGGGCGCCGTGTACGTGAGGTGACGAGTGCGTACACATGCCATTGTTGCTAAAACTCCGTCTTTCCTTCCATGACTTAAATCGTTTTATCCCTATTTCATTGTTTCATGTACTAACTGTATAGTTTAGCTTAGGAATAAGCATGTCTACCTGTTTTACTTGAGTTTCTCCTAGTTGTTACCAATTTCATCATGCTTAGTTGGTTTTCATCCTTATTTTCCTGTGATTCTTCCTGAACTATTCAAATCTATATCTGGTATTCATTGCATCACATATTTAAATTAGGACTACGGACTAGGTTCCGGGAGCTTTTCCCCATATTTAAATTGGGACTACAGACGAGATTCCGGGAGCTTTCCCTCTGTACTGCATCGCATATTTAAATTGGGACTATGGACTAGGTTCCGAGAGCTTTCCCCCTGTACTGCATTGCATATCTAATAATGTGAGATATGCTGTGTTGTGCTGAGCCGAGGGCTCCCTTTTACTATTTCTTTCAGTTTACCGTTTCTACTATTTTTTCTTTAGCTTATCATATCTCTCTATGAAATTTCAAACTGTTTTTATTATAAACATCTAGTAGAACCTTAACCTGATCTCGTCACTACTTGACTGGGGTTAGGCTTGGCACTTACTGGGTACCAATTGTGGAGTACTCATGCCCTTTCCTGCACATGTTTTCCATGTGGACATCCAGGTACCAGCACCCAATATCGTGGCGAGGAGTCATTCTAGTAGCTGCTAGGAGACCGCGAGGTAATTCTGCCGCGTCCGCAGAATCCCACGAGTCCCCTTCTACTCTAGTATAGGCATGGAAGACCTCTGTACTTTCTACTATTTTATTGTGTAGAGCTACATTTTGTATAGAGCTTGTGACTGTCGTGACATTCCGGGTTTTGGGAAGTAAAAATTGTATATGCCGAGCGGCTGATTTATGTGTTTTATTCTTCTTCTCTATTTCAGTTGTTAAATTGCTTTTATTTATTAGCAAGTTTTAGGCTTACCTAGTCGTAGAGACTAGGTGCCGTCACGATACCCAACGGAGGGAAATTTGGGTCGTGATAAGTTGTTATCAGAGCGTCTAGGTTCATAGGAGTCACAAGTCACAAGCCGGTTTATTAGAGTCTCGCAGATCGGTGCGGAGACGTCCGTATCTATCTTCGAGAGGCTATGTAACTTTTAATAACAATCATATTCTTTGGAATTCCTTTTCGTGCTAGTTATTGTCATCAAAATTATAAAACTCTATTCTACTCTTGCTCACAGATGGTGCGTACCCGTACCGGACGTACTGATGATCAGGCACCCGAGCGCCCAGCTAGAGCCACCAGAGGTAGGGGCCGGGGTAGAGGACGAGCACGCGGTGCAGCCCGAGCACCAGTGAGAGCAGAGACGGAGGAGCCACCATCAGCTACAGTTGGAGGGGCACAGGAGGCCCCTATTATTACTCCAGCCCTCTAGGAGACTTTAGCTTAGTTCATGAGCGCTTTCAGTACTCTGACTCAGGTGGGAGTACTCCCGATAGCTCCAGATACATCTCAAGTCGGGGGAGGTACACAGACTCCCGCAGCCCGTACTCCTGAGTAGAGGGTCCATATTGGGTAGGTTCCAGAGTATATTCCTATGTCCCCAGCGGCTCCACCTCAGCATGATACCAGTGTAGCTGTTTCTGAGGCAGAGCAGCTCAGACTTGAGAGGTACAAGAAGTACCACCCACCTATTTTTAGCGGACTAGATTTAGATGACGCTCTGGGTTTTCTTGAGGAGTGTCATCGCATTCTCTGCACTATGGGTATTGTGGAGACGAGTGGGGTTTCTTTCACCACTTTCTAGTTGAGGGGAGAGGCTTATCAGTGGTGGCGTGCCTATGAGTTGAGTAGTCCGGAGGAGGCAGCTTCACTTACTTGGGATCAGTTCTCTGAGATGTTTTTGCTTGAGTTTGTCCCTCAGAGCCTCAGGGATGCGTGGCGTGCATAGTTTGAGCAGTTACGTCAGGGTACCATGACTGTGTCGGAGTATGCAGTTTGTTTCAGTGACTTGGCTCGCCATGCACCAGCTCTGGTTGCCACTATCAGAGAGAGGGTTCGACGCTTCATTGAGGGGTTTCACCCCAGTATTCGTACCAGTATGGCCAGGGAGTTGGAGACAGATATCCCTTACCAGCAGGCCGTGAGTATTGCCCGGAGGATTGAGAGTATGCTATCCCGGGACAGGGAGGAGAGGGAGGCCAAGAGGTCTCAAGAGACTGGTCATTTTTCGAGAGTTTGTGCACCAGCAGTACGCTATGGCAGGGGTTTTGTGAGTCACCATGTTCATTAAGCTCTTCTAGCATCCAGTGGTATTTCAGCTCCTCCTAGACCTCAGGAGCCTTATTATGCGCCACCAGTGTCTTATGTGCCTCCTGTCCGGGGTGCTATCACCATCCAGTCCAGCAGGCCAGTTCAGATTCAGCACCAGTCGCCACGTCCTCCGATGGATTGTTTTGAGTGTGGTGATCCTCGCCACGTGATCAGAGATTACCCCAAATCTAGGAGGGGTGCACCGTCTCAGTCTTATCAGGCCCCACATGCTCCACCAGGTCCTCCAGCTATTCTTCCAGCCCCAACTACTACCCCAGCTTCTTAGATAGCTCGAGGTGGAGGTCGGGGAGGTCGAGGTCGCCCTAGAGGGGAGGCCAGGCCAGGTATTATGCTCTTCCATCCCCTTCAGAGGTCGTTGCTTCAGATTCGGTCATCACAGGTATTGTCCATGTTTGTCATAGGGATGCATCGGTATTATTTGATCCAAGCTCTACGTACTCGTATGTGTCCTCTTATTTTGCTTCACACCTGGGGATCTCTCGGGATTCTTTGAGTTCCCCCGTATATGTTTCTAATCCCGTGGGAGATTCTCTTATTGTGGACCGCGTATATCGGTCGTGTTTGATTGTTATCAGTGGTTTTGAGACCAGAGCTGATCTGTTATTACTCGGTATGGTAGATTCCAATGTTTTTTGGGCATGGACTAGTTGTCGCCTCACTATGCTATTCTTGATTTTCACGCCAAGTCCGTGACGCTAGTTATGCCAAATTTACCGAGGTTAGAGTGGAGAGGTTCCTTAGAGTATACTCCCCGTAGAGTCATTTCCTTCCTTAAGGCTCATCGGATGATGGAGAAGGGGTGCGATGCATATTTAGCCTATGTGAGAGATGTTAGTGTTGATACCCCTTCAGTTGAATCAGTTCCGGTTATGCGGGACTACCCTGATGTTTTTCCAGCTGATCTTCCGGGTATGCCGTCCGACAGAGATATTGATTTAGGCATTGATTTGTTGTCGGGCACTCAGCCCATTTCCATTCCTCCCTATCGTATGGCTCCTCCTGAGTTGAAGGAGTTGAAGGAGCAGTTGCAGGAGTTGCTTGATAAGGGTTTCATCAGGACCAGTGTTTCACCTTGGGGTGCTTCAGTATTATTGGTGAAGAAAAAGGATGGTTCGATGCGTATGTGTATTGATTACCGACAACTGAATAAGGTTACAATGAAGAACAGGTACCCATTGCCTCGCATTGATGATTTATTTGACCATTTACAGGGTGCTAGGGTGTTCTCCAAGATTGATCTGCGTTCGGGCTATCATCAGTTGAAGATTCGGGAGCTGGACATCCCGAAGAACTGCCTTCAGGACCAGATATGGCCACTATGAGTTCCTTGTTATGTCATTTGGGCTGACTAATGCCCCAACAACCTTTATGAACCTGATGCACAGCGTATTTTGGACTTATCTTGATTCCTTCGTCATTGTGTTCATTGATGACATCTTGGTATATTCTAGGTCCCAGGAGGACCATGAGCAGCATTTGAGGACGGTGCTTCAGACCTTGAGGGAGAAGAAATTGTATGCCAAATTTTCCAAGTGTGAATTTTGGCTTGATTCTGTGGCATTCTTAGGCCATGTGGTGTCTTGTGATGGGATCAATGTAGATCCAAAGAAGGTGGAGTGTTGACCCAAGTCACTGCATGGTTTTGAAGATTGACAATGTCTACCCAGTTGAACCAGGTCCATCAGAGCACACATACTTGAACAGACCCATTGGCACA